>QGSO01000379.1:1053921-1134003 GCA_011037825.1 Carya cathayensis
CAGTTACAATTAACGGGGGTTTCCAGAAAAGTTCAACAGTATAGTTTACACCAAAATAATTAACTCAAACAAAATCGAGCACTTAAGCGCAGCAAGCATACCATTTTTCGTTCAGAGCTCAGCCATGCATAAGCTCTCGCTTCATAAAATTCATCGGATTGATTCAAACATTCTTAATCACAAGAACCAAAAAAGGAGCCCACCATCTTGGCGAAAATTGAAATGTAGTCAAGTATGGTTAAACAAGAGGCAGGGAAACGCCAAACTTCTTATTCATCGACACTACAAAAATGGACTCGAGTATGGTCGAAAAGAAAGCCGAGAAATGCCATTTTCTGGGAAAAATTGGAGAGAGAGAGAGAGAGAGAGACAGACAGACAGACAGACAGACAAGAGTAACCGAGATGTATGTGCGTGGTTTGGGAAGGGAATGGCGGGATACCGTCCGAAATGGCTCGTGGGGAGTGACATTCTTCGAGAATACCTGTAAGTTCGGTTTGCTTCCCTCTCGTTTCGCGCCAATTAGTGGCTACTAACCAAGTCCTCTCTCTCTCTCTCTCTCCTCTCTCTCTCTCTCTCTCTCTATGCCTTTCTTAACGGAATGTGAAAGTGTTTCTGTACAACGTCTCGCCAGTCGCCACAGGGCAACTGGCTGTACTCTCGGCTTTTAGAGCTCATCCCTATAGCCGTTGGATTGGGTCCCAGAATATTTTTTAACAATTTCTCAACATCTGTTCACAACATTTCAGCATCTCATCTCACAGATTTTAACGATTTCTCTTTTCCTTTTTTAAAAAATAAGATTATTATTATTGGTTTTGTAAATTCCAAACTTAATAATAAAGAGAAGTTTTGAATTAAAAAATCAATGCCAAAACCAGCTAAAATTTCTAGAGGTCGAAACAATGATTGATCCTATTTATTATTGTAACTAGGCATGTGCAAAAAAGTGTAGAACCCGACCCGGCTATAAAATCAGGTTTCAATTATATGAGAATTTGATGAGTTCTCTACTGGGCAAAACTGTAGTTTTCATCCATCCCCCCAATGGTAACTCCCTTCTTCAGAAAAACTCATAGCCTCTCTCTCTCTCTCTCCCACAGCTCCAAGATCGATTTGTTGAGGAATGTGCATCATCTTACATGTGCATACCCTGAAGAGACCCATCTCATTGCTCGCAAGATCTCCATTTTCTTCCCCTACGACAGCTTCGTCGTCAACAACCCAATGATCTACATGGCGAGCTAAAGTAACCCAGTGACCCATCTCAAATAAGAGGTGGAATATCCGAGCCTGCATCTCCACAGTGACATTCTTCGACAGCGGCAGCGTCGGAGGCAACAAGTTTTCTTGTTTCGTCTTATGCTCTGTTTGGTTGCCACGGAAGCTTCCCTTTTGTCTTCCTCATAGCCAAACAGGTTTCAAAAATTGAATAATATAAACTAGTTCTATGTGACAAAATCACTTATTCAAATGTCTAAACATAACTAAACCTTTATTCAAGGTCAAGTCTCTACAAGAATAATCTACTCCTACACTCCTGCTCTGTATCCACGCAATCATAATCTGGGACATTAAAACATAAAAACAAATAAACAAATGAGTTGAAGACTTAATAATAGCATATCATATTGTAAACTTAACTTAGCTTAACATTTGGCTTGACTTTAATAACTTTCATGTATAACCATACATACAGTGTAGCACCCTGTTCCCCCAAGGTTTAGCAACCTGTTCCCCCAAGGTTATGAATAAAGTGTGTTTTAGAAATTTTGGGAAAGGTGTGCTACTAAACTTGACTTAATTTTTTTTTTAACCAAACAACAAATACTAAAGACTTCATAAATAAATAAAGTCAATTTTTACTAAAATACTTAAAATCCAAAAGAGAGTTTCTAACAGCCCACTAGAAATTCAGTAGATGAATTTCTTTATGCTTTAGGAAGGTTGTGAAAACCCCCAAAAGATCTAACGAATCGAACAATCGCATAGATTTTAGTCTGTCAGTTTAGTTTAGTTTTTACCCATTTTGATGACAGAAACACGATTTTATTTATTTGAAATACTTAGGAGTATAGGATTGAGAAACGGTTTGCGCCATTACTCATAGATGAATATTTAGGATTCTACGGTGCAATCATACAATTTTCATTTTCTAGATGATAGTTGTTTGAAAATGCGTTTTGATTTATTGGAGACATTTAGGAGTCGAAATTTGTGAAATGAATTGCACTATTAGTTTCACAGGATTATTTAGGATTTTATGTTGTAAAGTTATTTTCGTCATTTTCAAAGTGAATAATAACACCAATGGTAGCATCCAATCCAATCGTTTTCTAATCACAATATGAATTATCCAAATTAGTCTAGAAAATTTTTATTTAGACATATAGCAAGCTTTTAGTCACTTGGTAAATAGTATAGGACACTTGGCACCAAGAGGAACCATCAAATGAAAATGTGAAGGAGAATCAAGGATTGTGATCATGTCACTTAAGCTAAACACTATTCCATCCAACCATTCATCTTTGTACCAAACCAAATAGGGTTTCAACCCTAGTGAAACCACGAATCTTTGAGATCCAATTGAAATCCCAAAACCTTGGTGAAAACTGAAACTATAAGAGGTTTCCCCGAACCCGGGGTTTAGGTGTAGAGAAATGTTGAGATATGTTATAAATAGTAGTGAAAAAGTAATAATAAAATATTAAATAGTAGTAAAAACTAATGAATAGTAATAAAAAGTAGATAAAAAGTAATAATAAAGTAATGAATAGTAGTGGAGAGTGTTGAGAATGTCTCAATACCCAAACCGACCAAATTTAGTGTTTAATCACTTAATTAAATCACTTTCACATGCTATTTGACTCACTCAAAATGAGTAGCACAAAATCTATCCCAAGTGTAGGAGGATGTCATGTAATAATTAGGAATAACATTCCTAGATCATCTCTTCTAGGAAAGTTATTTAAAATCAAACTCGTATAAAAGGTAAAAATATTCACAAAGAAGAAATCAAAGTGGTGATATGTGCAATGAGTGGAAGAGTGCAATGGAAATGAAAATGGCACTAATCATAAACTAGATTCATAGTTTTGAATTTTTAACTATCGAAATGAAATATAAGAGACTAATAAATTGAAATTAACAATTAAGAAACCAACTAATCTAAACAATCTTAATTAATCAGAAAATCAATTAATAAAACCAAAAATACTTAAATCCTAATTAACATTTAATCAATTTAATTTGCAATGGAATTAAGAAATTAATAAAAATAAGCAAAAAATTAAACTGGATTAGAAAGACAAAAATACAAGCTCAAAATTGAAAAATCCCAAAATAAAAATTCTAGGGTTCATCATTGTATTCAAATCATAAATTCTTAAAATCAATTTATAATAAGTATAATGCCTATTTAACGGAAGCTTAAAGAAGTAAGAAAAATAACTAAAATAAAATAAAATAAACGGCAAATAAAATGCCCAAAATTTGAAGTCAAAAATCTCAAAAATATATCATAAACTTTAAATTAAAATTAAATAAAAAGTAAAGAATGAAAAGAACAAGTCAAATGGATGAAGATGAAGGTGGCAAACAGTAGAGGAGAAGGATAGAGTGGCAGTTGGACCCAAAGGAGTTCTTCAATTAACGGCATTGGAACTTTTATTTTCTTTCCCTTCGTGCTGCATACCTCCAATACCCAGTACGAAAAAATATATATGTTGCGTCTTACATCCCAATACCAAAAGGAATTAAAATCTCCTGTGTTGCATGCAAAATGAAAACTCCTCCCAAGCCCCTTGAGCCTTGCATGTGCCAAATCCAAAAAGGACTTTTTTGCCTTGAGTGCGTGTCTCTTTTCTTTAAAGAGCCATATGTGTGAGTTGACATAAACAAACTTCCGTACAAAAATTAAAAGTAATGGGTCCAACGTGCAAATGTGACTTTTCTCTTCTTCTTTTTAATGCTTATCATTTCTTGGCCTATAAAAAAAATAGAAATTAGAAATAAAAGAAGAAGAATAGAATATATATATATAAATAAATAAAAATGTGTTGTGCATCTAAAGTAGAATTGCACAATTAAATCACTAATTCTAAAATTAAGCATAAATCATGATATTAATCAATTTAAATCACAACTCAAATTTATGCCTCTTAGCCATTTTTTCATCTAAAATTAATAATAATGTAATGAAAAAATTAAAATATATTGGTTCTAGATGTATAAAATATGCAAATATTCAGCTCAATTACTATTAAACATTCAAATTCATGTCATTACACCTTTATTTATTCTTTTATGCCTCGGTAATTTCATTGGACTAAGAAAAAATGAATTTGGGCTTAAACTCAACCGAAACCCCAAAGTGAAGCCCATGAAACCTCAAAATTAAGCCCATCGGTAAGGCCCATCTTAGGCCCACTGAAAGCCACCACCAAGAGAGGCTTCTTGAGGAAGTTCCATCCCCTCTTAAGGCCTAGACAAGCGCTGACACCACCACTCATTTCATCCCTCAACAGTCCTTTGATGGAATACATAAAGTGTAACACCCCGTCCATAAATTTAGTAGATGAATTCCTTTAGGTTTTAGGAAGCTCGTGAAAATCGCGAAAATTTTTTACAAATCGAGCAATCGTCTAGATTTTGGTTTGTTAGCATAGCCAATTTTATTACTCACTATGACACTAAAAATGCGATTTTATTTATTTAAGTTACTTGGGAGTATGAGAATGGGAAACAGTTTGTGCCATTAGTCTGAGAAGAATATTTAGAATTTTAAGATGTAATAAAACGATTTTCGTGTTCTGAACAATAGTTGTTCGAAAATGTGTTTCCATTTATTCAAGGCACTTTGGAGTTGAAATTTGCAAAGCCAGTTGCATTTTGAGGTTAGTATGATTATTTAGGATTTTACAGTCTAATGTTTATTTTTGTCTTTTATAGAATGAATAGTAACTTTTGTGTTAGCGCCATGTGGCATACAGTCCAGTCATTTTCGGATCACTATTTGGAATATCAAAATCATTCTAGAGAAGTTTTATTTCGATATTTGGCAAGATCTTAGCCACACTTAGTGAATAGTTTAAGACACTTGGCACCAAGATGAACCATGAGATCGAAAAAGAAATGTAGGAAAAATCAAGCTTTGTGATCATGCCACCTAAGTCAAATACTATTCCATCCAGCCATCCATTTTTATGTCAAACCAAAGAAGGTTTCGATCCTAGTGAAATCCCAAATACCTTGTGGAAACCAAAACCCTAAATGGTTTTCCAAACCCTAAATGTAGTCAGGTTTAGCTTTGTTTAATCACTAGATTAAATCATTTCCACAAGTTATTAACCACTCAAATTCATGTCATTACACCATCATTCATTCTTTTATACCATATTATTTTATTGTGCTAATAAGAATTGAATATAGGTTGGTTAGAAATTGAAACCCAAATCAAACCCTATTGAAACCCCAAATGAGGGTCAATCGGTTTTGGCCCATTAAGGTCCACCAAATAGCTCCCCCTATGTATGAGTTCTTGAGGATGTTTTCCCCTACCATAAGTGTACTTTCAATGTCCAAGTTAGCCCCAAATAGTCGTTAATGGGAGGGCAATCAGCCACCTCACCACCACCCTATCACACCACAGCTAAACAGTGTGTTGTAATCCAAGGTTTTGGCTTACAACACATCACCAAATGGTCACCTTCACATCCCTTCTCAATCCCTTCAGTAGTATATCAGTTGTCCATGGCTTGTCCCTTAGACTGTTGTCTTTTTTTATTCACTTTCTTGGAAAGAACTCAATGAGAGACTTTAGACAATTTTTTTGACCATTCTTGCTTGATTTGTTCAAAACCTTTTTGTGTAGATTCTCACACAAGTTTGTTCATAGAACTTTTCCCTCTTTGAGTTTGGTTTCCATTGATATATTTTATGTATTTTGCATGGACCTTTGATTCGTGAAAAGTTTATCTAAGCACGAAAAGTTCATACTGGGAGCTAATATGGACAATGTGTGATTCTTTGATATTTTTTATGAAGTTCTTTGTAAGATCTTGGTCCGATATTTCTATGTTTAAAGTTAACGTGTTAATATAAAAGTTTGATATGGATTTGTTACATGTTGAAAGTTTGAAACTGAAGGTGTAAAAATAGTTTCCGTTTTCAGAAAGCTTGGATCTTTTGTTATGTAAGTATGCTCCTATGATCTTGATATTCACATATTTTATTCTTAGGACTTTAATCTATGTGTTAGGAATTTATTTTGAAGATTTATGATTGTAATATTGAGGAAATGAATTTTTATGCATGTTAAGGTCCGGTTAGAACACAAACTTGAGGCTCACAGGTTGTGTTGTGTTTCTCCGTAATTATGTCATGTGATCTTGAATTTAAAGTTTAGATCAATTTCAGGACTTGAATCTAAATGATATTATGTTCTTGATGGTTTACTTCTTGGAAAATTTAGATCTAGTGGTTTGGTAAAAAAAACCAAAACATGTAGTACTTGGATTGGAGTAAACGTGCAAACCGATTGTGTTGGGTGATATTTTGTGACTTTTATGGTCTTTGATTTATTTGTTCAAGCATGATAATCATTATGATTGATTTATGAACATGTTAAAAATAATTTTTGAAATTTTTTGAGTTGAGTTGAAAAAGATAGACCAAGAACATCAAGGGTTGTTCTTTGTGGTAAATTGTGAAGGAAATTGTGATTTTTATGATATGTATTTTCTTAATATCCTAGCATAATATATAAAGCATAGGATGTGATTTTTTGTATGTTTCATGATTCGGTTTTAGCATGAAAGTTAGAGTTTGAAAGAATTGAAACAAAAATTAAGGATTTTAGCATTTGTATTTTTCGGCCTATGCTTAGTTCTTATAACTATGTGTTTAAAATTTTTCTAAATAAATATTTGGATTTAGGACAAAATTTACATGAGAAATGTAGATTTTGATGAGTTTTGGAGTTAGGATGTGGAAATATTATTTTCCACATATACAGAGGTAAAATGGTAATTTTTTCATGAGTTAGTGATTTTATATTTCTATATATATTGGTAAGGAGTTTCTAACTTTTAGAAATATCTCCTTACAGTTTCCGTTATTTCGCACTTTATATGTCACGCTACAATTATTGTAAGTTAGCCTCTAACTTACTTTCGAGGTATCTATGTGTGTATGGTGATAAGATAAACTATCATTTATGTTATTTATGCATATGTACATGTTACGTCTTGCTACAACATCACAATCTCACGTACATGTCACATCATGTCAAGCTATGTCATCTATTGTTTCATTTTATGTCACGTCATGTCTCGCGTATAGAGTATGTCGTAAAAACAGTATTTTCAAGTCACTCAAGTCTTTTACATTTTTTATGACCTCAAGTGTTAGGATGGGATAATATCCTAATGGATTTCTATTGTTTATGTTGATGTGTTTAAACTAGTGTGAAATTTTCTGGGTTGACAAAGTACCGTCAACAGGCTTCAAATGAGTACTAACTAACTAGTCACCGGAGCGGAGTCAAGCACCAATGTCGATGGTACCAAATCACACAATTTCATGTCATACGCACTCGTGCAGCTGCATATACTAGTCATGGAATGCAAACATTACTTACTCATAGTGAGTGTAGATACCCGTGGTGTGATGCGTGTGTTAACAAACTCATAGGTAGTGCGGATACCTGTGATGTGATGCAATATCGACAAGGGCACATTGCTCAAAGGGAGCTATGCAGCATCCACAGTTCATATTTAATTAATCAATTATTCATGAACAAAATTCCAAGTTCAGCTTCAAGTCTCTTTTTCATGTCACGTTATTTTACGTATGGTTCAAGTTCATGTGAATTCATTTCAATTCATGTCAAGTCAAGAAGCTATGTAAGCACATGTCATGTTGTCTTTCAAGTCACGTTACGTTTATTCATATTTATGTTAGCATTCATGTTTTTACTATCATGCATGCATGCATTTTTACACTATTAGTTTAAGTTAATTATTAACTTGTTAAGATTTGTAATCAAATCTCATTTAGTAATCCTAACTCCCATTATCTGGGAATGGTAATTCAAGTGCCAGGATCAAGAGACGCAACAGATGATTGAAAAGAGGAGGTCGATTAGACAACAACGCAACAACTCAGAGCTCATCGCTTCGATGCTCTGTTTTATCAATAAGATTTTGGCTACCTTGGCCAAGTTGCACGAGTTATTAGCCAGGCTAACCTAATAGTTATATTAGTCTTTGCATGTATGTAAGGTGCACTGTTTCCAGTACTTATGATGTTTCATATCTTTTGGATATACATTTTAACTTTTGAATGTTTGTTATCTTAAGTTTATGAAATATGTTTGGACGTTTGGAATATGTCTTATCTGGTACATAGTATTATTCAAAGAAAAAAAATTATCTGCTGTGAATATTACATATTGTTATATGCATGCTAGATGTATTGCACCTTTATTTATCATAAATAGGGACAGGTAACCTTGTGTTGCATGTCTATACATTTCAGAATTCGTTCAATACCAAATGAAATCTTGGGGCATCACAGTTGATACTACAAAGTGAGATTTGTTTATGAATCTCAGCAAGTAAACTACCAAGATACCAACAGTATACATATGCATACATGACAATAAAATAACATGGATGCATCGTGACATGAATGTGAATATGAGTGACATGATTCGACAAATAGCATGACATGTGCTTGACTTGAAAGATAATGTGACTGACATGACTTGACTGAACTAAACTTGTTGTGGATGTGAAATTGACATGATCGTAAGCTTAACATGAACAAAAATTGACATGAAATGAACTTTGTTAATAAAATATAAATTATTGCAAGGTCCTAACAATCACCAAATGTATCTTCAGGAGTATTCGAACAATCAAAAGGATTATGCCCAATGTATTCCATCAAAGATACTCAGACAATTGGAATGATTACGCAATGAGTATTTTAATGGACATACCTTAACAATCAGAATAATTATGTTAGGAGTACCTTGTAATAGTTTTAAAAAAAAATACTCTTATGTCATGAGCATTTTAGTAGAGATATTTTAACAATCAAAATGATTACGTTATGAGTACCTTGTATGACTTATCAATGGCTATACGCGAGCAATCATAGTGATTACGCCATGAGTAGCCCATGCATGATTGGTTGAGAAAATATTTCTTGATTCGTGTGACTCATGACATGTATCCCATGCCATGTAACAAATAACTATGTGACCAATGACGTGGCATTCATGGCATCTAATAAATACACATGTAACAGACATGATGACATGGCATTCATAGCATGTGATAGATAAACATGTAACACATAGATGTGTAATAGTAATGATGACGTGGCATTCTTGATATATAACAGCAAATGTGTAACAGTAATGACATTCAATAACAAATGGCATGGCATTGATGGTATGTAATAATGATATGGCATTCACGTAATAGATTAATATCCAACAATTAAATGTATAACATATAACTGATGACATGGCATGGTATATCATAGCAAATACAATTAGCATAGTAACATGAATATAAAAATGGCAATCTTACCACCACACATACAAAAATATCTCGAGATTAAGTTAGAAGCTAACTTACTGATTTTTTGCATAAAGCGAAAGTATAGCGTAACGTTAATCAAGCGTAAAAAGAGTGTGAGTTGAAATGAGATATTTTCTAAAGGTTATAATATCTCATTAAATACTTAGAAACATGAATATTTACTAAATCGTGGTTAAATTTCAAATTTAGTCATGTACTTGTGAGAAATTACAATTTTGCCCCTAAAATAAAGATTTTGCATACTAACTCTAAGTCTCACCAAAATTTACATTCCTCATGAAAATTTTATCCTAAATCCAAATATTAAATCAAAAATTTTTAAAATACTACACAACTATATGAACTACACCTTGGCCGATTCATATAACATAGACAAAAACTTGCCTTTTATTGCAATTTGACCAATCCTCTAATCAACATGCTTAAACAGATTTTTGCAACATTCAAAAATCATATCCTAGGTTCTAAAATCATTCTAATACATCAAAATTTACATTTCACAAAAATCGCATACTCACTTCATCAATAAAAATGCCAAAACACCAAGTTTAGGTCAAAATGGACCAACTCTTGATGCTCTTGGTCTAATGCTTTCCAAATCAACTCCAAGGACTCCTAAAGTCCATAATCACACTCATAACATGTTCATAAATCAAATCTAAGTGATATAATGTTTGATAAAACCAAAAAATCACAAAAAGGCAACCTACGCCTTCATTTGCACTAAAACACCAAAACCGTTTACCTCATGCTTTTTACTGGGAAAAACATCACTAGATCCTTGATTTTCATGAAATAAAACTTCAATAAATAAATAAAAATATATACCTCATATTTAAGTTCTAACTAGATCTAAGCTTTAAATCTAGCATCACATGACAAAAGTTTCATTAAAACTTAACACATACCCGAGTGTGACCAACCACTCATTTTTCTCTCGATTGGTAATAAGTCTCGCCTTTGTGTTTTAAATTTAGTAGATGATTGTTTTAAGCATGCCGAGTATTTTAAAATCCTTGAAGTATTTGAAATGTCCAAAATTATTTAATGGGATATTTTTAGTGTCATTAAACCAAGCCCAATTTTTAAAGTATGCCTCTTTATATTTTTTTAGCCCCGAAAATAATATAGTTTTAGAAAATCATTTTATTTTAGTGATTTTAGTTCCTAAGAGTATTATTTAATATTCATTATTTTATTTTATGTAAAAAACTCTACTTAGCCAAATGATTTTATTTCTCTTTAAAATATTTAGTAAACTTCATTATTTTATTTTATGTTGAAAAATATTATTTTAGATCAATAAAACAAAGTGGATTTTAAATTTAGTTCCATTCCATTTTTATTTCATTCTCCTATTATTTAGTTAGTTTATTTGTCCATGTTTAATCTCTACCGTTGGGTCTAAGTTAGGAACCCCAAGATATAGGGTTAGGATTAATTTACAAAAAACCCTAATTCTCCCACGTTTTCTTATCTTCTCTCTCTCACCCCCTTCTCCATGGGCTGCCCCCCCTCCAGCTCATGCCCATGCACTCTTTCTCACACCTATCCATGCCACCATCAGCAGCGCCACCTCCACCGCCACACTTCACAGTCGACGAACCCCCCTCTCCTTCTCAGCTTCATCTTTAGACCCCCTTCCTTCTTCCCTCAGCTACTCTCTCCCGATTCCCTCTTGCCCCTCATGGTTTCTCTTCTCCTCACGCTGCCCCAAAATCCCCTCAAGTAGCCATCATCCAACCTCCATGAGCCACCGAATGCCACCCACTTGAGACTCTGAGCCCCAAGCGTCCACCAAAAGCCCCGATACCCCTCAATCTCTCCCTCATCTCTTTATTCCTCTCATCTCACAGCTGCCAGCCACCATCCACGACTAGCCACCACCCTTCACCATCCACGAAAATAGGCCTCACTCTGGATCCCAACATAACGCCTCCCTCAACCCCTCTATTTTCACAACCCTAAGCCAACCCTGCACAACAGCAACCCGTTATGGGTATTCTGCACAAGCAAGAATATGCAAGAACTGGAACAAGAATTCAAGAACACAAGAATAACCACATGGAACTAACACGGAGTTTATTTCAAGGAAAACTTCACACCTCCAAGAATACAATTTCTTACAAGATGATTAACTGCCTTCCCTTCCTGTGACTTCCCCTTTTTATACAACAGTTGATCCAAAAACTCCTTGTTTCAGCCACATACACGAGGCCCTCTTTATTTCACACGCTATGCACCATATCACTAAAGACTGTACAATATTAACCCCACACAAAACGCACCGTATTATTAATCAAAACACAACGTTTCACTCTACTCACTCTTCAATTCCCTTCTCTCAACTACCTTAACTACCATACATGACATACTCTCCTGCTTGAATAAGTCTTGACCACAAGGCTGAAATTTAGATTGTACACTTCCCCTCCTCACAAGACCTTGCCCACAAGGTGGGGGGAAAGGTCTCTGAGCTTCCACAATGATTCCCATGTACTATCTTCAGGTTCTGCTCCAACCCACTTGATTAATACTTCAATGTTAGCGCATGGTTACCACATTTCTTTATCCGTCTGTCTTGAATGGCTTCAGGTTCTGGCTTAATATTCCCCTCTTTATCTACTAGTGGTAATGATGGTAATGCTGTGACATTTTCCCCCAATTTCTTCTTAAGGCAAGAAACATGAAAAACATTATGAATCTTAGCTGCAATAAGCAAATGTAGTTTGTATGCTACAGACCCCACTTTCTCCAAAATCTAGAATGGACCATAAAACCTTGGTGCAGCTTCAAATGATGTCTTAGTGCCACTGTCTTCTGCTTGTAGGGTTGTAATCTTAGAAAAACCCAATCACCAACTGCAGAAGTCCTTTATGTCTTCTTCCTGTCAGCAAAGTGCTTCATCCTTTGTTGAGCCTTCTGTAAATTCTCTTTCAACAAACCCATGATTTCATCTCTTGTTCTCAATTGTTGATCCATAGTTTCATTTGCAGTAGTGCCACGACCATATAACAAGAGCCTTGGAGGTTTGTCACCATAAAGAGCTTCAAATGGTGACATACCAGTAGCTGAATGTGTTGTTGTGTTGTAGCACCACTCAGCCATTGGAAGCCACAAACTTCAATCATTCTGTCTAGTCCCAATGTAACATCTCAAATAGGTCTCCACACATTTGTTAAGAGCTTCAATTTGACCAACAGTTTGTGGATGATAAGCAGAACTAAAAGCCAAAGTTGTTTCTTTCAAATTAAAATGCTCCTACCAAAAAGAACTTGTAAATACTAGATCTCTATCAGAAAAAATAGTTTTAGGCATTCCATGAAGCTTAAACACCCCATTGAAGAACAACTATGTAAGCTTCACTATTGGATAAGGATAGGCTAATGTGAAAAAATGACAATGCTTAGTAAATCTGTCTATTATACAAAAAAATGATAGAGAAACCAAGGGATACTGCCAAGCCTTCTATGAAATCCATTGCAATATTTGTCCAAGGTTGATTTGGCACTGGTAATGATTGTAACAAAACTGTAAGCAATATATTCTCATACTTCACAATCTAACAGATTGGACATTCCCTCACAAGCCTCCTAATGTCCCTCCTCATACCTCTCCGATAAAAATCCAATCTAGCCCTCCGTAGAGTTTTGTGATACCCTACATGTCCAACGTGTGGATTGTTATGAATGTGATGTAAAACCTTGTCTTTAAAGGCAAAAGATGGAGCTACTACTATCTTCCATTTTCAAAATAATAAACCTTGCTGCACGGTATAATACATAATGGAATTAGTGCCACCTTTCAATTTCTCATATATTTCTTGAATCTCTAGAGATGATGCATAGCTGCTTTTTAATTCAACAAGCCACAAAGTCGTTAAAGTAGCCTCCACATCCTCTCTCCTTCCTTGAGAGCCCATCAACTACTTTGTTCTCCTTACCCCACTTATATGCAATGCTGAAATCATAGCCAAGCAATTTTGTTAACCACTTATTTTGTGCCTTTGTGCCTACTTTCTGCTCAAGAAGAAATTTGAGAGTTTGTTTGGTCAGTTTTAATCTTGAATGACTAACCCAACAAGTATGGGTACCACCTCTAAACTGCAGTCATCAATGCTAAAAATTCATTTCCATAGGTAGACAATAGTTGACTTCTACCTTTAGGTGCTTTGCTGAAAAAAGAAATTGGCCTCCCTTGCAGCATCAAAACAGCTCCCAAGCCTATCACATTTGCATCACATTCAAATGTAAATGGCTTAGGAAAACCAAGTAATCTTAAAACTGGTGGTTGTGTTACTGCTTGCTTCCGTTTCTCAAACGCCAGTGTGCTGACTCACACCATTCAAAGGTGTTCTTCTTCAATAATGCTGTTAGGGGTGCTGTAATTAACCCATACCCCTTAATAAAATTCCTGTAGTACCCAATCAGCCCAAGAAAACCTCTCAATGATTTCAATGAACTTGGCACTGGTCAATCAATCATAGAAGCAATTTTCCCTAGAATCAGCTCTCACACCAGCACCAGAAATCGAATGGCCCAAATACTCTACCTCAGTCACTTCAAATTTGCACTTGGATATCTTAGCAACAAGCTGATGCATCCTCAATGTCTCCAACAACACTCTCAATGTTCCAAGTGCTCATTAATTGATTTATTATAAACCTATATATCATCAAAGAAAACTAATACAAACTTTCTGAGGTATGACTTAAAAACTTCATTCATGAGGCCTTGAAAAGTTGCTGATGCATTAGTGAGCCCAAAAGACATCCCTAAACATTCATAATGACCCTCACATGTCCTAAATGCAGTCTTTGATACATCTTCTTCTATTACCTTGATCTGATGGTATCCAGATCTAAGGTCCAATTTCGAAAAAAATTTAGCTCCGAAGAGCTCATCAAGCAACTCATCAATGACAGGTATTAGAAATTTGTCTTTGATAGTCTCTTTATTCAAAGCCCTAAAATCTACACATATCCTCCAACTTCCATCGGCTTTCCTTACCAAAAGAACAGGTGATGAAAAAAGGCCTTGTGATGGTCTCACTGCACCAGATTTAAGAAAATCATGAACTATTTTCTCTATCTCAGTTTTCTAATAAAATGGATACCTATATGGCCTTACTGAGATAGGCTGAGTATCATTCTTCAAGATAATTTGATGATCACAAGGCCTATGAGGTGGTAACTCAATTGGTTCCTTAAAAATCATTTAATGTTCTTCCAACAATTTAGCTACATCTGCATGTAACACAGTCTTCTCTTCACTATTTTCTGCTAATTTTAACTATAGTAAACATCTCTGCTTCCTCACTAATGAAGGCTTCAGAATGTGTGAAGCATCTTCTAAGGACCTGTCTCCCACAAAAAAGCCTTGCAATTGAATCTACATTCCTTTCAACTAAAATGCATAGACATTTGCATGAAATCCCAAATAATAGGTCCAAGTCCTCAACCATTGGACTCCCAAAACTACATCACATCCACCCAATGTTAGTAAATGAAAAGACTTCCTGGTTACCTTGTATCTTTAATACAGAATTGTCACATTTCCTTTCACTTGTTAATTTCTATTCATTAGCTATCTTGACTTGTAACTGATCACTTGTTAATTTCTATTCATTAGCTATCTTGACTTGTAACTGAGAACCTTCCAACACTTGCAACCTTGATTACTTAGCAACCTGTGGATCTAAAAAATTATGTGTGCTACCAGAGTCAACCAAGATCACCTGTAATAGCCAGCTACAAATTCACTGTTGGAATTTCTATTGACTTTAGGAATCTCGTAAAAATCTCATAAGTTTTTACGAATCGACCAATCACACAGGTTTTAGTCTGTCAACATAGTCAGTGTTATCACTCACTATAGTGTCAGACATGCGATTTTAATTATTTAAGGTAGTTAGAAGTGTCAGAATATGTTATAGTTTACGCCACTAGACTCAGTTGATTCTTTAGGATTTTATGGTGCAATAACTCATTTTCATAATTTTGGACGAAACATCTGTTCGAAACTGTGAAATTATTTTTAGGGGCACTTCGGGGTTGAGTTTTGGTAAACGATTTCACTGTAGGTTAATATAAATATTTATGATTTTTCAGTACTAAGTTTATTACGCATTTTTTGGAGTGAATGTAACCTCAATAAGCGTACTAAGTAAATTGTTTTCAAAATCACAGTGTGGAATGTCCAAATTAGGTTAGAGAAGTTTTATTTGAACACTTGGTAAGAACTTAACCACACATAGTGAATAGTATTAAACATTTGGTACAAAGAGGAACCATTAAATGGATTTGTGAAGGAAATCAAGGTGTGAGATCATGCCACCTAAGCAAAACGTTTTTTCATCTGATCAACCAAATTGTGCCAGATCAAAGAGGGTTTCAACCCAACGAGAACCTAAATGGTTGGAATCCAATTGAAACCCCAAAAACTTGGTTGAAAACCAAAACCCTAAACGGTTTCCCTAAACCCTCAAGTTGGCCTCCAAACCCCTCTTGATCTTATTTCTAGCATTGTGTTTAATCACTTGATTAAATCACTTCCACATGCTATTAATTCATCAAATCCTTATTATGATATCATTATCCAACCTTTTAAACCTTAAAAATTTTATTGGGCCAAGAAAAATTAGATTTGGGATTGATAGCATCTCAAACCCTAACCAAACCCCCTTTAAATCCCAAATTGAAGCCCACTTGATTGAGGCCAACGAATTTGGCCACATTGGTAAAACTTCTTAAAGAAGTTTCCTCCCCCATATGGAAAACTATCCACTACTCTTGGCTGCACCCAATAGTGCCTTGATGTGAAAGAGAAATCCACCTCATCAACCTCCATACCTCACAGCTTCTACAGGCAGTCCTTGCCCCTCACTATTCTCCACTTTCTGTCACATAGCCACCTCCAATCAAGGGTTATTCAAGCCCATATCTCCCCCCTTTAGAAGTCTAGAGTCATGCAAGACACATTTCACTCCCTTTCATCACTTATTCACTCCATTTTTAGAGAGAAACCCAAAAGAGCTCTCTGGGCAGATTTCTAGGTCTTTTTGCGTGGAGATTTTAGACCCTTTATAAGCATTTTTCACATTATGACTCATCATAAAAGTTGTTCTTATTTGAGTATTGTTTTCGTAGATATATTATCTGTCTCATTCCATAGTAATTTGGTCGGTCAAAAAAAATTTTAACCATGGAAAGGTCATTATGGGCATAAAACTAGAGAGTATGTTATGTTTTGGAATTGTTGACCAAGCTAATGGACATATCTTGGTCCGAAAATCTTATCGAGTGTTTTAAGCATTTTTTTATGAGTTTTCATTGAGATTTTGTTGTATGACTAAAGCTCTTGATGATAGATTTTCTTAAATCTAGAAACTTGAAAACTGGAAGTGGAAAAACAGTTTTTGTTTGGAGAAAATTTGAATATTTCGTAATTTGATCTTACTCTAATGGCTTTTATATTTTTATATGATGATCCTAAGTCTCTTATTTATATGTTAGGATGTTATTTTGAAGATATTTCGTATTATTTTCAAAGATATAATTTTTCTATGCAAGAGAATTTCGGTTAGACCTAACATTTGATGTTTTTAGGTTAGATCCATATTTTATTGATTTTTAGCCATGTGATTTTATGTTTTATGGTTGGATCTTCTTTAGAACACATTTTTAAACCATGTGAGGTTTCAATTTGAAGATCTCATCTTTTTAAGCCATGGATCAAGATATTGATCAAAACTAGTTAAGAAAAAAGTTCATGTTTTTGGACTAAGTGTAAAACCAAAAACTCCAAGTGTTATTTTGTGATTTTGGTGACTTTAATTTGATGATTTAAAGCATGGTTGATCTTAGGATGATGTTATGAATATGTTAGAAGTAAGATTTGATTTTTTTGAAATTCTTATAGATGTTCTGATTTAGGGTCAAAGCTTGTGATTCAAAGCTTTGGATCTTTTTACAAAAAAAGTTTGGTGTTGATTATTAGTTTTTTCTAGATGGATGTTTTAAGTATGTTTTTAAACTTAGGATATGATGATATTTGTTACAAAATTTTGGTTTAAGCATGAGTTTTGAAATTGGAATGAATTACAACAAAAATCGAGAGAAATGGCCTATGGATGTTTCGGTCATAGTGTGTTTTCCATAGTTGTGATTTGTTTTAAACTTTTCTAAGTTGATATTTGAGTTTAGGATAAAATTTACATAAGGAATGTAAATTTTAAAAATTTTCGGAGTTAGGATGTGAAATACTTAAGTTATGAATAAAATGGTCATTTTTCTACATATAGAGGGTAAAATGATAATTTTACTCTAAGTTTACTTTTTTTCATGCTTTTAGTTGTTAGTGATTAAATTTCTAATTTTTTTAGAATCACTATTTTTAGTTCCTCGTGTTTTGCGCTTTATTCTCGTAGAACGCAACAATATAGGTAAGTTAGCTCTCACCTTACTATCAGTTTACTATGTATGTGTGATGGATAAGGAAACTATAGTTTATATATGTATGTTACCATATATACCATGCCATACCATGTCATTATATGTTTATCTATTATGCATGATTTATTTTGTCATGTATATGTATCTGTTACACAATCTATTCTGTCACGTATTGCTATATGTTATAAGTATGTCATATGTTACATGTATGTTATATCATGTAATATTCATTGTTTCAAATATGTCAGGTTAAGTATGATATCTGTTACATGTTAGGTCATGTTACGAAATGTTTCATCTCAAGTAAGTCATGTCTTTCAAGCTACGTTCAAGTCAGTTATGTCTAGGATACTCGCAATTTAATCATTATGATTGTCCGAGCAACTCCATTTGTAATTCACATGAGGTACTTTTGGCGAAATCATTTTGATTGACAGAATGCAATTCAAGTTCAGTTATGCAGATACTCCTAGCATAATCATTCTGATCTTTAGAGTATCTTATTTAAAATACTCGCAATGTAATCATTCTAATTGTCAAGGTATTATTAGGTACTCCTGATGTAATCATTCTGATTGCTAGAGTAAGTGATTTAAAAATACTCGTGATGTAATCATTCTGATTGTCAGAGTATTACTAGGAACTCATGGTGTAATCATTTTGATTGTTAGGATACATGATTTAAAATATTCATGATGGAATTATTCTGATTGTCTGAGTATCTCTTATAGAATATGTTGGGCGGAATCATTCTGATTGTTCACTATTCCTGACAAAATGACTGGCGGAATTATTTTGATTGTTATAATTCAAATTCAAGTTCAAGTTCATGTCAAGAAGTTGAGTTTAAGCAGTTAAAGAAGCAAGTTTATGTTAAGTCAAGTTTCACATCAAATGCATGTTAAGTCAAGTTTCAGATCAAATTCATGTTATGTTATGTTATGTTCACGTACATGTTATGTTCATGTTCACATTAAGTTTCAAGTTCATGTTCATATCATATTATGTTCACGTTTATGTTATGTTCAAGATCACGTTCACGTTATTTTATGTTTATGTTCACATTTATGTTATGTTCAAGCTCACGTTCATGTTATGTTATGTTCAAGCTCACGTTATGTTTCAATTTCACGTTCATGTCATGTCATGTCCACGTACATGTTATGTTCAGATTCACGTTCATGTTATGTTATGCTCACATTCACATTATGTCTCAAGTTCACGTTTATGTCATGTTATGCTCAGGTTTATATTAAGTTCAAGTTCATGTTTATGTTATGTATGTTCACGTTCATGCTATGTTTCAAGTCCATATTATGTTTTAAGTTCAAGTTCATGTTATGTTGCTAGTCCATGTTATGTTTTAAGTTCAAGTTCATGTCATGTCAAGTCAAGTTCAGTTCACATTTCAGTTCAGGTTATGTCAGTTATGTCATGCTATATGTCAAATTATGCTATACTTACTTATGACTTTAATTATGCATTCATGCTTTTACTGCCATGCATGCATCATTAACCTGTGTGGAAGTTTCCTATTAACTTACTGAGATTTGTAATCAAATCTCACCATAGTAGTCCCAACTACCATTCCCCCTGAATGGTAGGTGATGTGTCAGGATTAGAGTAGGGAGCGGACACTGGTAGACTAGAGGAGTTTGACTAGACGCTGCAAACACGACGCAGAACTTACATCTTCTATAGTTAGTTTTTGGACAGTATTCTGGCCTCGTTAGTTGAGTTACATGAATTATTCGACGAACTTCCTCAATAATGTATTTTCGTAATGTAAATATAGAGTCTGGTCTCCTATGTTTTTTATATTACATGTCTTCTGAGACTCGTACTAAAATCATGGATGTTTATTTTGTTACGTATACTTGGATTACAATTTAATTATTTGGGATATTATAAGTTTGGTGCATAGTATTGCTCAAATAAAATTATCCGTTGTCAAGAACAGGGGCAGGTAACCTTGTATTGTATATCTCGACACTTCAGATGTCAATTCGATCCCAAGCAGAATTGGGGGGTGTCACATCACCACTGACTTCACCCCATTAATCCCCATCAATCTCATTGTATTGGAATTAGGAAATCCTGAAATTGCATAGATCGAAATCTCAAGGTCCCCCACTAACTCTTTTGTTCCTATCAGTACAGATTCACCAGTAGCTTCTTCCTTCTTCTCAATGTCCCTATCACTCCCTTCTTCCCCTTCAACTTCTAACAAGTAAATCTTTGGTCTCTTGCACACATGAGTATGGTTCCACTTTTTCTCACAGTGGTAATACAACCCTTTCTTTCTATTCTCATCCATATGGGCAGAAGATACTTTCTTGGCTTCAAAATTACTTCTTTGATTATAACTTGAACCTCTTCTTCTTGACTGTTGCCTTCCACAACCCTTACTCCTCCCTTCATTACCTTTCTAATACTCCAGACATACTATTCTTGTATCTTTGCCAACCCAAAAGCAACATTTAAACTAATTGGATTAAGCATATGAATAGGTAGCCTTATCTCATGTTTTAGGCCACTCAAGAAACAACTCAGCTTATCTTTCTTAGAAAGGCCTTTTAATCTATTGGACAACCCTTCAAATTGGGCTTTGTAAGCTGCAACTATATTGGTCTACTTAAGCCTTGTCAAGGCTTTCATTGGATCATCATAGGTTGTTGGCTCAAATCTTGTTAACAAAGATCGAAGAAAAGATTCCCACCCATCAAACTGGCCACTGTCAACAGCATCTTGATACCACACTAAAACTTCTCCTTCCATATGGTAAGAGGCCATTAACAACCTCTGGACAAGAGAACTTTGGTGATAATCAAAATACTGGTTGGCCTTAAATATCCAACCCGATGGGTTAGCCCCATCGAAATGAGGAAAATCAAGCCTAACACCTCTAGGCAGAAACATTCTATCATCATGAAGCACTAATCTTCGTTCTTGAGACTCTTCTCTAGACACATTAACATGCTGACTTTCAATGTAATTTCTGATAGGTTAGATCAAATGATAGATATGATTGTTTGATCTAACCTATTGTTTGATCAGAAATTACATTGATTGATTGTTGTTGACTATCCAATTGTCGTAGCATTGTTTCCTGCTGCTTTTGATTCATCTTTAGGTGAGCTTTGAACCTCGTACCTTCAGCCATGATTGAGGGATCATCCCTCTCTAATATAAACTGTTATGGATATTCTGCACAAGCAAGAATATGCAAGAACTGGAACAAGAATTCAAGAACACGAAAATGAACCACATGCAACTAACACATAGTTTATTTTGATGAAAACTCCACACCTCCAAGAATACAATTTCTTACAAGATGATTAACTGCCTTCCCTTCCCGTGACTTCCTCTTTTTATACAACAGTTGATCCCAAAACTTCCCGTTTCAGCCACATACACGGGGCCCTCTTTATTTCACACGCTACGCACCATATCACTAAAGACTATACAAGATAAACCCCACACAAAACGCACTATATTGGTAATCAAAACACAACGTTTCACCCTACTCACTCTTCAATTCCCTTCTCTCAACTACCTTAACTACCATACATGACACCACCACAAGTTCCTCCACACAGGGCCTACTACCCACCACTGCTCAACCCACCTCAGACCACCAAGAGCCCTTTACAAAAGGTCAATCGTGAATAACCACCATCAGCAGCAACACACCTTCGCGGTTGCACAGTCGTGAGCCATCATCGCCCAGCTCATCCCTCAATTTGTGGTATAAACAGCTATCTCATTATTCTAAGGAATTTTTTGTTTATATGATTGAATGTCATTCTATTTGTATAATTGGACATGTTTGTATATATTGACTGTGTTGATTGTTGTAGACTTGGAAAAAGTGAGATGTGGTTGGGATTATAATGGAGTTGGAGAAGAAGTATAAAGATTGTGAAACATGAGATTTGTGTGATTTGTTCTATGTGGAATTTAATTGGACCTTGTTTTGACTATGTGTGTGTACTTGCAGGATATGATGTCTGATTTCATGGACTAAGGAAGTTGTAGTTGAGCGAGAAATGTTTTGTAAATGGGTAGGTTGGTGTATATGTAGTTTATGTGTTGCCCAGATGACTAACACAAGAGGGGGGGTGAATTGAGTTGTATTTAAAAAAAATAACAATTATAAATCAAACATACAATATAAAATATAAACAAAATATAAAACAACAATAAATATAAAGAGTAAGGGTAAGAGATAAGCAAACTCAGTATATTAACGAGGTTCGGCCCCACTGCCTACGTCCTCGCCTCAAGCTACCCCTTGAGGATCCCCGAATTCACTATTCAACCTCCTTCAGGTGGAGATAGAAACCTATTACACCTTTGAACAACACCGCTACAAAGGATCCGTGTAGAACACCCTCTAGACTTGCAATCACCTTACACGTGGTGATTCAACTATTCCCTGTGTAGAACATTTTCTACACGCACAAGAGTTATACACACCCTTTTACTGATACAAGAATTGATAGTGGGTAGATTATCAGAAAACACTCCTCAATGAGTGAAATAAAAACAATACAGCGCAAACTATATCTCTCAAAATGAACAAGGGTTAAGGCTCAATACATCATTCACTTTTCAAAAATTCAAACCTAATCTTTTTACTTTTTGCATATGACAAAAGGAGCACACTTTGCTTTTTAAAAAAATCAAACCTAATCTTTTAATTTTTGCATATGACAAAAGGAGCAAACTTTGCTTTTCAAAAATTTCAAACCTAATCTTTTACTTTTCAAATTTTTCACACAAAGACATCTTCCTTTTGCATAAGTCAAGAAAAGCATCAATCACTTTTGAAAATATTCAAATAAAACATGCACATGTGAAAGATGACAATCAATCATCTTTAATATTTTCAAAGTTCAAACCTTTAATCATGTCATACACATGTGAAAGATGACAATCAATCATCTTTCAAAATTTTCAAATTTAATTGTCAAAATATTCATGCACATGTGGAAAATGTATTTTAATGCTTTATGATAAAATATTAATTTTGGCCTTAATCCTAATTTCGAATTTTTAAGAGATTTACAACATTACTCTATGACTTTAATGTGAACTTGTTGCCTTCTTGCTCATGCTTGGTTTCTTGATGTACTTGACTCCATTGTGTAGATAACTTGACCTTGAGAGTCCTTTATTATTTGAATTCATTTGTTATCATCAAAATCCATGTGTAGATGTATAATTACACAAAACTTGAAACCTTGGGTTCAAAAATCTCCCCCTTTTTGATGATGACAAATACTTGATAGAACCTGAAACCTGTATTAATACTTAAGCTCCCCTTGAGAATATGCGTTAGTTTTTCAAGCAAAAGTATAAATATAATTCCAAACATATATAACAAGTTTACAAGCATATATAACAAGTTTAGCAATTTAAACAATATTAATGTTCTAGTCTAAAACTTCTCCCCCTTTTGGCATCATTAAAATGGATCCGCAGCAAGTAAATAGACTGAAGAAAACGGTGTGTTAATAAACACTGTATATAGTTGAAAAAAAGGAGCCGTTCGTGACCCGACAAGTGCTGCAAAGGCTTGAGGCCTAACTCTATGAATTTAGTGCGGTTGGAGATTTAAACAATCGCCTGATATTGTTGACAAACGGGATTGAAGGCTCTGAGTTTCTATAAAAAAAATCATTTTCACCTATCGGATACCCAAAAAAATACATCGCTTCTTGACCTGAGTTCTGTTTTTCCATAACGATAGAATGGCCGAACAATTCTCTTCCACTAATATTTCCGACTTAAATCAAGAACCCTTGACGCATCAACCACCAATCTTCTCGCCCGAGGCTGTCAATACCATGATAGGAGCAGAGAACCGTTTTTCAAGTAGGGCTGATTCTGAGATTATTGCAAAATCAAGAATGCTCAGTAGTTAATATGCTGCCTCTGTTACGATCATGTCTCGGAGGTTAATGGCGAGGGTGAGTGAGATTGATCATCTTAACATCCAAATATCTGAGTTACGACAGAAGCTTGCTAATAAGGATAGAGAGAATAAAAGGCTAAAACAAGAAAACAAAGAGCTGAAAAAATTTACAAATTGGTATGCTCATGATCTGCAACCACGAATGTGACGCCCCCAAATNTGATGGTATCCAGATCTAAGGTCCAATTTCGAAAAAAATTTAGCTCCGAAGAGCTCATCAAGCAACTCATCAATGACAGGTATTAGAAATTTGTCTTTGATAGTCTCTTTATTCAAAGCCCTAAAATCTACACATATCCTCCAACTTCCATCGGCTTTCCTTACCAAAAGAACAGGTGATGAAAAAAGGCCTTGTGATGGTCTCACTGCACCAGATTTAAGAAAATCATGAACTATTTTCTCTATCTCAGTTTTCTAATAAAATGGATACCTATATGGCCTTACTGAGATAGGCTGAGTATCATTCTTCAAGATAATTTGATGATCACAAGGCCTATGAGGTGGTAACTCAATTGGTTCCTTAAAAATCATTTAATGTTCTTCCAACAATTTAGCTACATCTGCATGTAACACAGTCTTCTCTTCACTATTTTCTGCTAATTTTAACTATAGTAAACATCTCTGCTTCCTCACTAATGAAGGCTTCAGAATGTGTGAAGCATCTTCTAAGGACCTGTCTCCCACAAAAAAGCCTTGCAATTGAATCTACATTCCTTTCAACTAAAATGCATAGACATTTGCATGAAATCCCAAATAATAGGTCCAAGTCCTCAACCATTGGACTCCCAAAACTACATCACATCCACCCAATGTTAGTAATGAAAAGACATCCTGGTTACCTTGTATCTTTAATAAATAATTTGTCACATTTCCCTTCACTTGTTAATTTCTGTTCATTAGCTATCTTGACTTGTAACTGAGAACCTGCCAACACTTGCAACCTTGGTGACTTAGCAACATGTGGATCTAAAAAATTATGTGTGCTACTAGAGTCAACCAAGATCACCTGTAACAGCCAACTAGAAATTCACTGTTGGAATTTCTATTGATTTTAGGAATCTCGTAAAAATCCCATAAGTTTTTACGAATCGACCAATCATACAGGTTTTAGTCTGTCAACATAGTCAATGTTATCACTCATTATGGTGTTAGACATGCGATCTTAATTATTTGAGATAGTTAGAAGTGTCAAAATATGTTATAGTCTACGCCACTAGACTCAATTGATTCTTTAGAATTTTATGGTGCAATAACTCATTTTCATAATTTCGGACAAAACATCTGTTCGAAACTGTGAAATTATTTTTAGGGGCACTTTGGGGTTGAGTTTTGGTAAACGATTTCACTGTAGGTTAATATGAATATTTAGGATTTTTCAGTACTAAGTTTATTACGCTTTTTTTGGAGTGAATAGTAACATCGATAAGCATACTAAATGCAGTATTTTCAAAATCACAGTGTGGAATGTCCAAATTAGATTAGAGAAGTTTTATTTGGACACATGGTAAGAACTTAGCCACACATAGTGAATAGTTTTAAACACTTGGTACAAAGATGAACTATTAAATGAATTTGTGAAGGAAATCAAGGTGTGAGATCATGCTACCTAAGCAAAACTTTTTTTCATCAGATCAACCAAATTGTGCCAAACCAAAGAGGGTTTCAACCCAGTGAGAACCTAAATGGTTGGAATCCAATTGAAACTCCAAAAACTTGGTTGAAAACCAAAACCCTAAACGATTTCCCTAAACCCTGAAGTTGGCCTCCAAACCCCTTTTGATCTTATTTCTAGCATTGTGTTTAATCACTTGATTAAATCACTTCCACATGCTATTAATTCATCAAATTCATTATGATATCATTATCCAACCTTTTAAACCTTAAAAATTTTATTGGGCCAAGAAAAATTAGATTTGGGATTAATAGCATCTCAAACCCTAATCAAACCCTCTTTAAACCCCAAATTGAAGCCCACTTGGTTGAGGCCCACGAATTTAGCCACCTTAGCAAAACTTCTTAAAGAAGTTTCCTCCCCCATATGGAAAACTATCCACTGCCCTTGGCTGCACCCAATACTGCCTTGATGTGAAGGAGAAATCCACCTCATCAACCTTCATACCTCACAGCTTTTGCAGGCAGTCCATGCCCCTCACTATTCTCCACTTTATGTCACATAGCCACCTCCAATCAAGGGTCATTCAAGCCCATATCTCCCCCTTTAGAATTCTAGAGTCATGCAAGACACATTTCACTCCCTTTCATCACTTATTCACCTCATTCTTAGAGAGAAACCCAAAAGAGTTCTCTGGGTAGATTTCTGAGTCTTTTTACGTGGAGATTTTAGACCCTTTATAAATATTTTTACATGTTGAATTATTCATAAAAGTTGTTCTTATTTGAGTATAGTTTCCATAGATATATTATCTGTCTCATTCCATAGTAATTTGGTCGGTCAAAAAAAATTTTAACCATGGAAAGGTCATTCTGGGCATAAAACTAGAGAGTATGTTATGTTTTGGAATTGTTGACCAAGTTAATGGACATATCTTGGTCCGGAAATCTTATGGAGTGTTTTAAGAATTTTTTTATGAGTTTTCATTGAGATTTTATTGTATGACTAAAGCTCTTGATGATAGATTTTCTTAAATCTAGAAACTTGAAAACTAGAAGTGGAAAAACAGTTTTTGTTTTTCCACTTCTAGTTTTGAATATTTGAATATTTCGTGGTTTGATCTTACTTTAAAGGCTTTGATATTTTTATATGATGATCCTAACTCTCTTTTTTCATGTTAGGATGTTATTTTGAAGATATTTAGTATTATTTTCAAAGATATAATTTTTCTATACAAGAGGATTTCAGTTAGACCTAAGATTTGATGTTTTTAGGTTAGATCCATATTTTATTGATTTTTAGCCATGTGATTTTAAGTTTTATCGTTGGATCTTCTTTAGAACACATTTTTAAACTATGTGAGGTTTTAATTTGAAGATCTCATCTATTTAAGCCATGGATCAAGAGATTGATCAAAACTAGTTAAGAAAAAAGTTTCTGTTTTTGGACTAAGTGTAAAACCAAAAACTCCAAGTGTTATTTTGTAATTTTGGTGACTTTAGTTTAATGATTTAAAGCATGGTTGATCTTAGGATGATGTTATGAATATATTAGAAGTAAGATTTGATTTTTTTCAAATTCTTGGAGATGTTCTAATTTAGGGTCAAAGCTTGTGATTCAAATGTTTGGATCTTTTTAGAAAAAAATTTTGGTGTTGATTATTAAATTTTCCTAATTGCATATTTTAATTATGCTTTTAAACTTAGGATATGATGATCTTTGTTGTAAAAGTTTGGTTTAAGCATGAGTTTTGAAATTGGAAAGAATTGCAACAAAAATCGAGAAAAATGGCCTATGGATGTTTCGGTTATAGTGTGTTTTCCATAGTTGTGATTTGTTTTAAACTTTTCTGAGTTGATACTTGAGTTTAGGATAAAATTTACATAAGGAATGTAAATTTTGGAAATTTTCGGAGTTAGGATGTGAAATCCTTAAGTTAGGGATAAAATAGTCATTTTTTCACATATAGAGAGTAAAATGGTAGTTTTATTCTGAGTTAGCTTGTTTTCATGCTTCTAATTGTTAGTGATTAAATTTCTAATTTTTTTAGAATCACTATTTTCAGTTCCTCGTGTTTCGCGCTTTATTCTCGTAAAACGCGACAATATAGGTAAGTTAGCTCTCACCTTACTATCAGTTTACTATGTATGTGTGATGGATAAGGAAACTATAGTTTATACATATATGTTACCATATATACCATGCCATACCATATCATTATATGTTTATCTGTTACGCATGATTTATTCTGTCATGAATATGTATCTGTTACACAATCTATTCTGTCACATATTACTATATGTTATAAGTATACCATATGTTACATGTATGTCATATCATGTAATATTCATTGTTGCAAGTATGTCATGTTAAGTATGATATCTGTTACATGTTAGGTCATGTTACGAAATGTTTCATTTCAAGTAAGTCATGTCTTTCGACCTACGTTCAAGTCAGTTATATCTAGGATACTTGCAATTTAATCATTATGATTGTCCGAGCATCTCCATTTGTAATTCACACGGGGTACTTTTGGCGAAATCATTTTAATTGTCAGAATGCAGTTCAAGTTCAGTTATGCAGATACTCCTAGCGTAATCATTCTGATTTTTAGATTATCTTATTTAAAATACTCGTGATGTAATCATTTTGATTATAAGGATATTACTAGATATTCCTGATATAATTATTCTGATTGCTAGGGTAAGTGATTTAAAATACTCGTGATGTAATCATTCTGATTGTCAGAGTATTACTAGGAACTCCTGGTGTAATCATTTTGATTGTTAGGGTACGTGATTTAAAATACTCATGATGGAATTATTCTGATTGTCTGAGTATCTCTTATGAAATATGTTGGGCAAAATCATTCTGATTGTTCACTATTCCTGACAAAATGACTGGCGGAATTATTTTGATTGTCAGAATTCAAGTTCAAGTTCATGTCAAGAAGTTGAGTTTAAGCAGTTAAAGAAGTAAGATTCCAAGTTTATGTTAAGTCAAGTTTCACATCAAATGCATGTTAAGCCAAGTTTCATATCAAGTTCATGTTAATTCAAGTTTCATATCAAGTTCATGTTATATTATGTTATGTTCACGTACATGTTATGTTCATGTTCACATTAAGTTTCAAGTTCATGTTCATATCATGTTATGTTCACGTTTATGTTATGTTAAAGATCACGTTCACATTATTTTATGTTTATGTTCAAGTTTACGTTCATGTTATGTTATGTTCATGTTCACGTTATGTTTCAATTTCACATTCATGTCATGTCATGTCCACGTACATGTTATGTTCAAATTCACGTTCATATTATGTTATGTTTACATTCATATTATGTCTCAAGTTCACGTTTATGTCATGTTATGCGCAGGTTTATGTTAAGTTCAAGTTCACGTTTATGTTATGTATATTCACGTTCTTGCTATGCTTCAAGTACATATTATGTTTCAAGTTCACGTTCATGTTATGTTGCTAGGCCATGTTATGTTTTAAGTTCAAGTTCATGTCATGTCAAGTCAAGTTTAGTTCACGTTTCAGTTCAAGTTATGTCAGTTATGCCATGCTATATGTCAAGTTATGCTATGCTTACTTACGACTTTAATTATGCATTCCTGCTTTTACTGCCAGCCAAAAACTTGATCAGTGCAAAACTGCAAGTGCACAGTATCGTAGTTTTATAATAAAGTGATAAGAAGAGTATCGTCCTCAGGGATTGGTATCTTACTTATGCCAAATACCAAAATTATACTAATCTCGATTTTATCTAGAGGAATCACTAAGATTTTGGAGTTGCAATTTAAACTAAAATTGACTCAAAGATTAATAAGCAAATTAAATAAAACTGACGTTTGAAAATCAGATTAATGGGAAAGAAAACTTCTAGGAAACCGATTTCACCTAATTCGTCACTATGCTTTTATCATCCAGCTAATTTAATTTAATTCTTTTTGTCTATTAGCAAATCTCTAATTCATCCAAAAGCCTCTTTCGATAGTCAATTGAAAATTATTCTTGTTCATCAATTCACACAAGAATATGCAAATTAAATAATCAAGAACACATTAAGACCAATGATTTAATTACTACATAGGTTCATACAAGTCTTTCGATCTCTATACTTACCTATGCTGAAATATTCAAGATCTACCCTATGATTCCCTCTTTCGATAGCAAATCACAAGATTAAAAATCATATAATCAATGGCCAGTTAATTAGAAGCAATAAATTCAGAATAATTCAGATAAACAAAGAGAGAATTGCCTTAAATTAGAATAGACAATCAAGTATAGTTCGGAACTAGGTTACATCGTTTTCCTAGAATAAAGAAATTTAGTTCATACTAGAAATTGAATTCAACATAAACGAATTCACCATAATTGTTCTGAGAAAATTGGAAGAAAATAAACGCTGAAAATACTCCTTGCAGCCGCAACTCGTCGTCAAAAACTCAAGGAATTGATTCAAGGCTTTTCTCCCGTCTGTGCTCGTGTATGATTCCAACGTACATGCAATATGTGGAATCCCCTCTCCAAACGGATGATTTGAATCCTTCTAGATGTGTTTTTCAGTCCCAAAAGGTGTTCTCCAGTCAAAAGGTTCCGGCCATAAAGTGAAAAATCACTTTTATAAGGTATGACGGCGAAAAACCCTAGATCTGTCTAAATACGATATTCGCTCGAGCGGAGTGTCGAGCAAATATCGAGCGGTCGACTCTGCCTAACTTCGCTCGAGCGACTTGTCGAGCGCACCTCGAGCTTTCAACTCTGCCTGATTTCGCTCGAGCAGCTAATGTCTCCGCTCGAACGATCTTTGTATTTTCGCAACCCGCTCGAGCTCACTGTCGAGCGGCAGTCGAGCGTTTGAATCTGCCTGAGTTCGCTCGAGCGGCAAAAAGCCTCCGCTCGAGCGAAGTTGTAAATCTGCAACATGAAATTTTGCAAATCATCAACTGCCATGCATGCATCATTAACCTATGTGGAAGTTTCCTATTAACTTACTGAGATTTGTAATCAAATATCACTATGGTAGTCCCAACTACCATTCCCCTTATATGGTAGGCGATAGGTCAGGATTAGAGCAGGAAGCGGACACTGGTAGACTAGAGGAGCTTGACTAGACGCCGCAAACACGACGCAGAGCTTACATATTCTATAGTTAGTTTTTGGACAGTATTCTGGCCTCGTTAATTGAGTTACATGAGTTACTCGACGAATTTCCTCAATAATGTATTTTGGTAATGTAAATATGGAGTCTGGTATCCTATGTTTTTGAGATTACAGTCTTCTGAGACTCGTATTGAAATCGTGGAAGTTTATTTTGTTACGTATGCTTGAATTACAATTTAAATATTTGGGATATTATAAGTTTGGTGCATAGTATTGCTCAAATAAAATTATCTGTTGTGAATATTGCATCTTATATGTCATGAACGAGACCAGGTAACCTTGTGTTGTATGTCCTGACACTTCAGATGTCAATTCAATACCAAGCAGAATCTGGGGTTGTCACATCACCACTGACTTCACCCCATTAATCCCCATCAATCTCATTGTATTGGAACTAGGAAATCCTGAAATTGCATGGATCGAAATCTCATGGTCCCCCATTAACTCTTTTGTTCCTATCAGTACAGATTCACCAGTAGCTTCTTCCTTCTTCTCAATGTCCCTATCACTCCCTTCTTCCCCTTCAACTTGTAACAAGTAAATCTTTGGTCTCTTGCACACATGAGTATGGTTCCACTTTTTCTCACAGTGGTAATACAACCATTTCTTTTTGTTCTCATCCATATGGGCAGAAGATACTTTCTTGGCTTCAAAATTACTTCTTTGATTATAACTTGAACCTCTTCTTCTTGATTGTTACCTTCCACAACCCCTACTGCTCCCTTCATTGCCTTTCTAATACTCCAGACATACTCTTCTTGTATCTTTGCCAACCCAAAAGCAACATTTAAACTAATTGGATTAAGCATATGAATAGGTAGCCTTATCTCATCTTTTAGGCCACTCAAGAAACTACTCAGCTTATCTTTCTTAGAAAGGCCTTTTAATCTATTGGACAACCCTTCAAATTGGGCTTTGTAAGCTACAACTATATTGGTCTACTTAAGCCTTGTCAAGGCTTTCATTGGATCATAATAGGTTGTTGGCTCAAATCTTGTTAACAAAGATCGAAGAAAAGATTCCCACCCATCAAACTGGCCACTGTCAACAGCATCTTGATACCACACTAAAACTTCTCCTTCCATATGGTAAGAGGCCATTAACAACCTATGGACAAGAGAACTTTGGTGATAATCAAAATACTGGTTGGCCTTAAAGATCCAACCCAATGGGTTAGCCCCATCGAAATGAGGAAAATCAAGCCTAACACCTCTAGGCAGAAACCTTCTATCATCATGAAGCACTAATCTTAGTTCTTGAGACTCTTCTCTAGACACATTAACATGCTGACTTTCAACTAAAGTACTTATCATATCTGTCATTTGATCTAACCTATCAGAAACTACATTGATTGATTGTTGTTGACTATCCAATTGTCGTAGCATTGTTTCCTGCTACTTTTGATTCATCTTTAGGTGAGCTTTCAACTTCATACCTTCAGCCATGATTGAGGGATCATCCCTCTCTAATACAAACTGTTATGGATATTCTGCACAAGTAAGAATATGCAAGAACTGGAACAAGAATTCAAGAACACAAAAATGAACCACATGAAACTAATACATAGTTTATTTTGAGGAAAACTCCACACCCCCAAGAATACAATTTCTTACAAGATGATTAACTGCCTTCCCTTCCCATGACTTCCCCTTTTTATACAACAGTTGATCCCAAAACTTCCTATTTCAGCCACATACACGAGGCCCTCTTTATTTCACATGCTACGCACCATATCACTAAAGACTATACAAGATTAACCCCACACAAAACGCACTATATTGGTAATCAAAACACAACATTTCACTCTACTCACTCTTCAATTCCCTTCTTTCAACTATCTTAACTACCATACATGACACCACCACAGGTTCCTCCACACAGGGCCTACTACCCAGCACTGCTCAACCCACCTCAGACCATCAAGAGCCCTTTACAAAAGGCCAATCGTGAATAACCACCATCAGCAGCAACACACCTCCGCGGTTGCACAGTCGTGAGCCACCATCGCCCAGCTCATCCCTCAATTTGCGATATAAACAACTATCTCATTATTCTAAGGAATGTTATGTTTATATGATTGAATGTCATTCTATTTGTATAATTGGACATGTTTGTATATATTGACTGTGTTGATTGTTGTAGACTTGGAAAAAGTGAGGTGTGGTTAGGATTATAATGGAGTTGGAGAAGAAGTATAAAGATTGTGAAACATGAGATTTGTGTGATTTGTTCTATGTGAAATTTAATTGGACCTTGTTTTGAGTATGTGTGTGTAGTTGCAAGATATGATGTTTGAGTTCATGGACTAAGGAAGTTGTAGTTGAGTGAGAAATGTTTTGTAAATGGGTAGGTTGGTGTATATGTAGTTTATGTGTGTAAGAAATTGATAGTATGGGCAGGTTTGTATTTATATATGTTGAATGTATTGATTGTGATAATTGAGAACAAGTGAACATGTAATTGTGATGTGCTTGTGCTATGTGTGAAGCGATGGATTGGTTGTGTAGTTTGTGAAGTGTTGGGATTGCTATTGGTGCATATAAATCTTACAAAGCTTTGTGATTGTGTGTGTTTGGATTTGTATGTAAATGGTATGGGGTGACTCTATATATTTGTATAATATAGTGTTGGGATTGTTTAGGTTGGAAAATTGTGAAAACCATGACAATTGTATTGGTTTCAGATTTGTTAAGCTATGTGATTACATGATTTTGTTGTGTGACGCCCCCAGCCTCCGATTGGGAATGAATGGTGACTGAAGCGTTGGGTCATGTAACACAAGGCTACATACCCCTCATACATTTAAGATGCAATGCACCTATTCATCTAACAGTATGCAGTATATAGCAGCGAAAATTCTGCTTAGGTCAATTATAATAAGACATATATCATGGTACCGAAGCACATAAATCCCAAAACAGAAAATTTTCATAATAGTCATCAAATGACTTAATTGTTCCAAAAGAAACTCCCAAAATATGGGCCGTCACATCAGGTGTTATCAAAATAAATCATCCATCCTCAAAAGGTCTTACGAACTAAAACCAAAGTTCCATCCTTCATTAGCTCAAGAAGACTCCACTGGTCTTCCAGGAATTTGATTCTAGTAATCCCAACTCAGCAGCGACCTCCTTTGCCTCTAAAGTAGAGTCTCAGGCTTGCTTAAGATACCTCAACACAAAATTCATATCATCCTTAAACCTCAAAATCTTTTTAGGATCTAGGGACGAAATCCCTACACTTGACTCATTGAGGGTTGCTAAGATTTTCTTAAGTCGTTAAGCCGTGACCTTAAGCAAGTCTAGAGTGAAGTGATGGCAAGCCTTCACAGTAAACTCATCCTCCACCAAATTCACAAATCTCATCCATACTTATCGATCTCACGTACCTGGTACAACTTCTACCATTTCAGGTGGAGGAAATGGTAGTCAAAATTACAACAGTGAGATTTCAAAAAATCTGAGCAAGTGAACAAATAACATATAACAGATATTGTAAGCATATGTAAGCAAACTCAAATGAATACATGAACATGAAACTTAATTTATGCATTTAACTTTTGAAAATGTTGTGTGCAGCGTGACTTTCATAACCCTTTTCTTTTCATAAAACATCTTTTCGTCATTTCATTCTTGTTCATATAACATACATGTGAGCTCGGGCTCTTGTTCATATAACATAGCATGGCATAACTTGGAGCTCAAGACAGTTCTTTAACTTTTAACTTATAAATGGATACCTCACGGCTCCCCTATGCACCATGTGTTTCCTGCTAGTTACCGCATCTACCATTGGCCCACTTTGACCAAGGTGACTACGTCTTACTTATAATTATTCTTATTACGACAATTCACTTTTCGCCTTCACTGTAGGGCACCCACTAGTTTTAGGTGCAACCCCGCTACGATATCCTTTTCTTTTAGAAACCATTCGAGGTCCGCCGACTATACTTTATTGACCCAAGGGTTACTACTCTATTTTAGACACTCCTAAATGGACAACTAGAGCTATTCCTCGTCCTAACCTTTGGGATTGTGATAAAACTTTAAAAGACTCTTTCTTTTGAAAATTTCACAAAACTTAATGTATATGACATGGATTATGAAACTTTGTGCTTTTATAGAGCATATGCAAATTTTGAAATTTTATCTTGACCATATAGCAAATAATCATGCACATCCATGTACATTTCGTGTTACAACTTGAAAATATTAGAACATGCGACCATGTTCTTATTCATAAATTCTTAAACATTCAATTACAAACAAGAGGTGAGCATACACAACTCCCTATACATCATGCAATGGCTAAATCACATCAAACACTATCATGTAAGAGAATTAATTTCATGCCTTCAACACTTTAATCAAAACAAGCTAACTCCTTCATCGATGGTTATGGCCGAAACCTCCTAGTCTTAAAAACATGTCACGTCCATTTTTATGAACTTAGAATCTTCTAATGTGATTAACAAAACTTTATCGATAATTTTACATGTATAGCCAAAACTCACAAGCAAGCATGCTTAGGAAAAACAAGCATTTCCTTGAGTTTTATCCTTTAAAAGGTAATGAACATTTTAAAAATGATGGAAGAACCAAAACCCTAGACATGGCCTTCCACTTCCTTTTCATGACATAAAATAACAACAATGAACATCATGTATGGCTGAACATATGAATAAGTATATTTATGAAAAACAATCATTTTCTTGGTTAGCATCTTATAAGAGACTCAATAATACAAAAAACCTTCATAAGCATAGAGAAAATCATGCAAATCCAAAACCCTAACATGACCTTTCCTTCTTTATTCATGATATAAGCTAACACAATGACCACTTCAATCATAAGTTGAACATTCACACAATGGATCCAATTATATCATATGGAAGAACATCATTTCATCAAGCAAAACCATGCAACCAAACAACAAGTAAGTTCACAATGCATATGCATAAAGTATCAAGTACAAGTTAAAAGTTTACTTACAAAAATCCACAATCGATAAACAAGCAAGCTAAAAATATAAATACAAAACCATTAGGTTCAGTGTGTACGTGTAAGCTTATGGCATCTAGCCCAAGGAAAAAATTCCAATATTTCAGACCTCCACTCTTCAAATCTAAAACTTTCATCAACTCAAACCCTAGTTTAAAAACCCTAAAACTGTGTGTGTCTAGGTGTGAGTTCATATGGAAAACTTCTCAGAACATGAGCTAACTTCTTCTAGCTCAAATGTGTGTGTGTGAGGGCATGAGTCCATGATGAACTTGCTAAGAACCGAAACTTGCCTCTCAAGGCCGTGTGTGTGTGTGAAATGGAAAGGTGGTTTTGGCTTCATACCTTCTATGATTGTTTCCTTAGAAATATCTTCTAGCCTTGCTTTCCCTCAAAATAATATTTGAAAGAGAAGTGAGTAACGTGAATAGTGTTTGGATTGTGAGAAAGTGGTGGAAAGTGGAGAGAAAGGTGGTGGCCAAATACGTCACAAGAAAATCCTCCAAGTGACTAAAAAGATGTGGTTTTCAGCACCCCTTCCTTTTTATAGGTACAAAAAGCTTCTTGCATAAGCCAATCTCATTTTCATGGATGCCAATTGGCATGTCAACCTAAGCCTCTTCCCCTTCTCCATCATTTGAGTGTGTTGGAAATACAATAGCACTTTTGGACAAGTGGCGTCTCTTCCTCTAAAACCAAAACCCCATTCCATTTTTACCCTTCATCTCATGTCTTGGTTCAATGAACCTCATGACAATTTGGTCTTTTCTCTAGCTAAAATCTTCCTCAATCTCTTACATGTGTGCATGTGTGCCAAGTGGCATGTGAAAGTGTGGGTGTGTGCATGGTGGCCAAAATCTCCATCTCTTCCCAAGGAGATCTTCTTCCACCAATGTCTTGGTCATTGTGTGATTGGTCACAAAATGCACCAAAACCCTTGCCCTAGCCATCCACCTCAAGGGATCCTTTCCAAGATTCCTTCTAGAAATCCTATTAGGCATGTAGCCCCTTTTTCCCAACAAGATCTTGTCCTTCCCAAGACAACTCTTCACCTTTCCTATTTGCATGTATAACATATGGCAAGAACCAAATCACTTCCCTCTATGGTTGTCATGCATGCCCCTTTGGGCTTCCCTCAAATTCCAACTTTTCATGTCCCTTCATCTTCCCTCTTTGCATGCATGACATATGGCAAAATCAAACCATTTCCCTTAGGGTAGGCGTGCATGTCCTAATTCCATGGGCTTCAAACCCAAATTTTACTACAAGGCCGAAATCCACTAAGGCTTGGGCCTTCCTCAAGGCCTCATATGCCTTCTAATCCAACCAAATAGTCTCAAAAGGTTATTCCTTCTCTCTTGACCCAATTTATCAATACATAATCAAATAAATAAAAGCTTAGCAAAAATCTTGGTCATCACATGTTGTGTATTGAGTTAAATGGATAATGGGTTTAAATTATATGTGTATATTGATTTAGTTGAAGAGTTGGTTGGCTTTTTACTCAACGCAATGGTTTGTGATTTGAATGTACATGAGGACTATGTGGTCCATGAATTGGACACATTTGTTTGTGTTGAAGGTGTTGGTTGTGATAAACTATGATGGAGTGATATATTGATTAGGAGTTTGTTATGGAGTATGTGTGCTGTGTTGGGTTGTAATTTGGAAGTATGTATGTGTTGCCAAGAGAATTGTAAATTGAGTAAAGTGTTTATGAAGGTTGGGTGGATTGATTTTTATGCATATTGAATGTAATATGAAGTTTATATGACTATTTGGTCAAGATATTAATAATTGAGTTTGTAACGAACCGGCCCAATAATTCTAAAGTCGAGATATTAATAATTTTTATTGGGCCAAAATTATATTTAATGGGCCATATGGATAAGCCCACGAGCGATAAATTATTGAGATTGATTAGTAGTTTTAATTAGGCTCAATAACTAGGATTTATCCCATTTATTATTTATTGAATAAGTTATACTCCTTTTAATTGAGATTGATTAGTAGTTTTAATTGGCTCAATAACTAGGATTTATCCCATTTATTATTTATTGAATAAGTTATACTCCTTTTAGAATTTAAACATTGGCCATTAGAAATTTATTTCAATTTACAATCATCACTGATTGAAGTCCCCTATGCAATTTTAGTCACTATTAATCCTACATAAAATGAAATACTAGATAATGTTTTTAAATTCAAACTCTCCTCTTGGGTGATCGTGACCGAGTCAACCTCAAACTCGAGCTCATCGGCATCCAATTCTGACAGGGATACAACTGTACAAATCATCTTCACATTAAAACTCTTAAATAGACTCCTTATATATATGCTTAGCCCCATGCACTTTACGTGTATCTCATTCCTCTTCAAGCCTTAGTGTTGTTTCTGCTTATCCAAAATCACATAGAGCACCTCTAGTCCACCAACATCCCTCACGTTTTCTCTCTCCTTCCAGTTCATGTAATCAATTTTATGTCTGAAATAATGGATTAATGCTATGAGGTAAAGCATGATCATACCCTTACACGTATGTACGGTAACAACATGTCTTTTATAAAAATATTATGCATGCACGCCCTCTATTGGAAGCTCATTTTTACGTACTCAAGTCATGATAAAATTATGAAAATTCATGATTTTATGTGAAGAATTATGTAGTAAATTATTTATGAAAATTCATGATTTTATGAAAGGAGTTATGCATCAAAAGATTTATGAAAAGTCATGATTTTATGTGAGAGTTATACATTAAAATATTTATAAAAATCCATGCACGATTTTATGTGAAGATTTATGCATTAAAATATTTATGAAAAATCATGATTTTATAAGAGGAAACATGTATCACATAATTTTATGAAATAATACAATTTCATTTGAAATCTATGATATGAAAAGTATGCAAGTAAGATTATGTTGAAGTATGAACAATAAGATATGAAACGGCCTATGTTATAATATGAAGATGGTACCATATGTTATATATGGGCATATTGCATTGCCAGGTTGTACATGCCAATAGTGCATTCAATGTGTCTTTTTTATGTATGGATTCCACAACTCGCGACCACGGATAGAATTGGAATCCACTTAGATTTGCTAACTCTAACTCACAAGGGTCAACAGTGGAACCTATGACAAGTGAAAGATAAGTTTATATTCATGTTATTTATGTATGTATTTATGAAAATGCATATTAGCCGAATACTTATTGAGTATTCAACTAATTTTTGTATGTTTTTTATGTTTTTAAACGACCCCAGATGATGACATTTATGAGGATGGGACTGCAGGACAAGACTTCATGGCCAAGGGAGGCGAGCAATGGCCTAGATAGTTTATGTCACACTCAGTTTTATGATTTAAAGTTTAATAAGTTATTTTGATAAACACACGTGACTTTATTGAATTTAAATAAATGTTTCCGCAGACTCTCTTTTAGATTTTAAGTATTTAATAAAGATTAAATTTATATATTTATGGGATCTTTCGTATCTGGCGCTTCATTAAGAAGAAAATTTTAAGTCAAAGTTTGGTAACACATCGATTCTCCAAAAATTCTAAAAATGACTTTATTGGGAAGCGGAGTGTTACAGAAATACATCACACTATTGACTCATGGAAAAAGAAAAAAGGAGGGTTATAGCATGGGTTAAGTGGTTTCAGAATTTAGGACAAATATCAAATGATTCCTCAAGGGAAACCTAGTGTAGGCCGACGGTTTTAGTCTTCAAAACCTATCCATATTTGATCAATTATTGTCCTATCCTTGTTGCAAGTTCTTGGTTCCTATTCCATACTGTTTAAGTGACTTTTGCAGAGGTTTATTGAGGCATGAATGTTGGACAATTGGTGTTTGATGTGCAGCAATAGTAAGAGGGTTGAATGGGGAAGGGTTGAGCAGCGAGTTTGCACATGGTTTCCCACCATTGTGTCCATCAATTTTGATCCTTTCTGTGGTGGGTTCTTAGGGTGATTTGATGACACATTTTCAGACCTAGGTGTGACACTATAGGCATATGAAGATGGCTAGGTTTTCTGTAGAAAACTATTTAAAACAATGGTGCAGTTTCGTTGAAAACAAGTTCCATTTCCAATGTGAAATATTTTTGTTTTTGGACTAACCGTGGGAGCTATTCTTGGCTTCATGTTAAGCTTGAATTTTCCAAAACTAGGTACCATGAGAGTGGGTTAATCAAGTGCAAGAAATCAATTGATGAGGTGGTTGAAACAACAAGGTTTTGTTGGCCTTTTCTTGGAGTGCATCGATTTGCACCTAGTGCATCCGATTGGTTCGTTTCTTGGTATTGACATGCCTTCCCACTTCATGACATGAATTGCAATCTAAATACTATTCTAGAGTTTGGAAGATTGATCCAATGCAAGTGAAGAAGAGGAAAATCTCATAAAAAAATGATGGAGAGAAAAGCTAGAAGAAATCAGCATGCATGGTGTCAAAGCTACTATTCTATGGCATGATGAAGGGTTTTGGGAATGTAAGCTTGAGGTCATGATGGAGGGCTGACCATGGTTAAAAAAAATAACCCTGGAGGCATGTGGGAGGTTTTGTAAGAGAATGAAAACTATTTGCTAGGTGGTGGTGTTTACTATTTGAAACAGTGAGGGAAATCCTAGGCTTAAACTCCAAGTGGTGCACTCTCATTGGGCATAAAATTTCTATTATGCTAAACCTTAATGTGGGCCTTGAAATGGGCCTTCCCTTGGGCCTCATGTTCAGCTTTTGTTGGGCCTTTCCTTTGGCCTCAATAGCTTACTAAGTTTGGCCTTAGTATTAGGCCTCACATTGGACCTTGTCTTGGACCTTTCTTTGCCCCTTTATCTCTTCAAGCTTAGACTCTTACTTTAACAAACTCTTGGGCCTTCTTCAAATCCATCTAACTTCCATGGCTTGCTATGGACCAACTACCCAACCCATTAATGTGGCAAGTATTCTTTATGCCACTTGTCATTCTACTATTAGCCTATTGGCAACCTATTTTTACAAAAATTTTCATTGCTTAAGAAATCTCTAAATATCCCAACTAAAGCAATGGTAGAAGTCATTTTGCCAAATCATGATCCAAAAGCTCTCTTTTCTTAAGGATCATAACTTCCACTTGACTAAGCTCATGGGTTACTATTTTCAAACTCTCAATATTTGACAATGTTACTGAGTAGTCTTGAGCAGAATGTTACAAGTTACCTTTCATGTTGTAACGCCCGTCCTTGTAGTGGGTCCTTTTTTAAAACAATTTTGATAAAAATCGACGAGAATTACGGATCCTTTTAAATTTTATTTTCCTTTCATGTCAGGATACAAAAGACTCCATGTTATAAATAAAATTCATTTTCTTAATTAAAAGATTATAGCGAAAAATATTAAATTTTATAATTAAAGTTTCTCATACAAAATATCTTCCCTAGTCCTTCGTGCTCTTCCCCTTAGGCTGTATCCGTCCTGACCTATCATGCTCATCTTGTCCCTGGGACGACACACATAAAAACTAAAATGAGTCGATAACTTATAAGCATTACTTCATACAGTCAAAATATAACAAAATAGGTTTTCAATCATGCATTCATCACTCCATACATACATATCATACTTATCATGCATACGTCTTTCAGTTTGTTTTTAAAATGTTGCAAGGTGGGGTTTTCCTTTAAAACATGCTTTCTTCTTTAAAACAGTTCCCCACGCATTGCTGCCTTCATTTCTTAAAGAATCTGTTTATGCATAATTCTTTTCTTACATACATACATGCATACATACATACATTCATCCATACATACATGCATCCTTTCTTAACATGCATACGTTCTTTCTTATCACTTTCATTGGCCGTAGCACACTGTTACACCTCGTGTGCTGGGGTTAGCAGTCTTTTGGACCTGATTCCGCCCATGGCCATGGGTTGGGAATCCATTCCGTCAGGGTGCAGCATTGGGTGCACTACTAGTACTGCTTGTCCAGCATTGCAATTTGCCCAGTCCAGTCCGTTCATTGGTACCATTTCCATTCCAGTCCATGTGGCCATTACGTATTTTCAATCATCATCCATTCAGTCCATTCATTCCTTTACAGTCCTTTCCTTTCCTTTACAGTCTTTTACAATTCTTCAGTTCGTTTCTTTCATAGAAAGTCATTTTAAAATAAAATGGTTTTCTTTCTTTTCAAAAAAGTCGTTTTAAAATGAGTTTCTCTTTTCGTAAATGTCATTTTAGAAAAAGTCATCTTTCATGGCATCATTTAGAAGCATCAGTTCGTGCATCATTTAAAGCATCGTCTTTCATAGGGACATTTTAAAACACTTTCTTCGCGTCGTTTAAAGCATAGGGCCGAGGCCTCACTTTTCATTTTGTAAAAATACATACAATAAATACCACATATAGCATCCATCCACATGCATACACTTAAATACTTTGGTTGCGTGAAAAGAGGCTGCCAAGGAGGGCCGTTACGTACTTATACTTAGCATTCTTTCTTAAAACGTCTTTCGTGTTACTTCGTAAAGCATCATAAAGAAAAGCATTTCATTTTCATTTTCATTTATTTAGAAAACTCTATAAGAGTATGAACGGAATACTTACCTAGATTTCATGTCATACTCAATCCATGTAGTTCATTCGTATGCGTGTCAAATGGCAACCTACATGCATACACATAACCGTACGTCATCATCTATCTAATGCATAAGAACTATTCTAAAAATAGAACTATGCATCACTTGGAACACTCTCCGTCCATCCCTGGGCTCTTACGTGCCATTTACTATGCTAAAACCTTCAGAGTCTTATTCCTTAAAGTGAATCCTCGTGATTCACCTTAGGGTTAAGACACTAAAACCTCTGTCTCATCCTTCTATTTCCACATTCCTACGCATGATTCCAACCGATAGAGTCACGCGTTCCAACCTTAGACGATATACTCGTCACTACCTTCACATATCATAACCCATACTAAATCCTCATTCCCAACCAATCAGGCTACATGAATTCAAGCCAACTTTGGGGCTAAAACACCATGTAATCATGTTCAGAGCAGATTATCCATTACATATGGTAAACCTATCTGGTACATGTGTCTCGCTAGAGACACCTATATCTTATGCCCTTTTATCACCTAAGAACAACTTGTAATTCCACTGAACATCCGCTTGTATAAACAAGCTCCATACTCGAATACCAACTTGCTCAGATCTGGTCGATAGGACTCTTCCTATTTTTCGGCCCTGTACAAGTTCATCCCAACACTTGATAGGAGAGGACTGCATCCACAAATGCACCTCTGTCACATCACACAGCTCGAGACTAATCCCGAGTCACGTCACGACGCCCATCATGCTTCCGCTGCACTCTCTGATACTTTTCCACCACTTCCATATACTCTTAGCCATAAGTCAACCACAAGGTGACACCCGTCACCCCAAACTACAAGCCATATCACCACTGCTTCGGGACACTATTACACAGTCCCCGCCACTTAACAAGATAACTGCATCCACAAATGCACCTCTGTCAAATTGTACAGCTCAAGACAAATTTCCGAGTTACAACACCATGCCCATCATGCTTCTGTTGCACTCTCTGATACCTTTCCACCACTTCACACTTACTTCCAGCCACAAGTCAATCACAAGGTGACACCTGTCACCTTGGACTGCAGGCCATATCACCATTGCTTCGAGACACTGTTACACAGTTCCAGCCACTTAACATGAAGACTGCATCCACAATGCACCTCTGTCAAATTGTGCAGCTTGAGACAAATTCCCGAGTTACAACACAATGCCCATCATGCTTCCGTTGCACTCTCTGATAACTTTCCACCACTTCACTTACTTCCAGCCACAAGCCAATCACAAGGTGACACCCGTCACCTTGGACTGCAGGCCATATCACCACTGCTTCGAGACACTGTTCTACAGGTCCTAACGCTACATCATACACTCCACGCTTCTCCGCAACACCATCCAACCCTTCGTGACACGCTGTCCAGTGAATCACGACATAGCACAAAGTACACTCATGTGAACTCTCTTCCATCCACACTACGACTCACCTCGCTACGATGCACGCCTCACAGTGCATCGCTACACAACATGGAGTGTGCACCATGCGTACTCCCTTCGCTACATCACTTATTATCATGACGCACATCACACGGTGCATCGACATACAACACAAAGCACATGCCACATGTACTCTATTCACTCTACGCCACACGTCACTACAGCGCACATCACACGGTGCGTCGTTGTACTACACAGAGTATGCTCCACACGTACTCCCTTCACACTTCACGCTGTATCACAACTACGACATCCATTTCACGCCCATACTCACAGCACAATCCACAACACTACACAGTCAAGTCCAACACTTCACAACTGCACTTCAATTCACAACTACGCAGCGAACTTCACAATTATTAACTACACAGTCTACAGTCCAACCAAACAACTACTATAAACGTAAATAACTAGAGATAGAGGGTTATACCATCGACGGGATAACCCGTGTGTCGCTTGCTGCCTGTCAAGATCAAAGCGTCGGAGGAGTCGTACATGGCAGTAGGTGGCTGTCCACCACTTAAAGTAGCGGTTTGGGCTTGAGAATAGCTAGGCGTGGTCTTGGAAAGGCTCAAGGTGGCCTCGTGGTGGTCAAAGGTGGTGGAGCACAGCAGCATCACGCCGTGAACAGTGCATTCGAAATGGAGGGAGGTTGCTTGAGGTGGAGGAAGACTATGGAATTTCATGGTAAGCTAGGGAGAGGTAGAGGAAGATGTGGTGGAGCTGTGATGATGAGGTGGTGGCTCACGACGGCAAATCGGCCACAAGTGGTGCAACTCGTGCCTTGGAGAGTGAGGGTTGTACAAAGCTCGGTTGGGCATGAAAATTGTTGGGGAAGGTCATATTGATTAAAGGAACAAGATGGTGGTGGTGAAACACCATAGGTATCCATGCATGGCGGTGCACGGTGGTGCAACCGAACGGGTAGTTGTGAAGACCCATCAGAGAAAGAGAGAGAGCTAGAGTTTTCAACGTAAAGTTAAACCTCTTAAAATTTTAAAATCACTAAAATATTTAATTTAAGTAATTATCCACAATTATAATATTTTTAGAGCTCATTAAAATATTATAATTGTGTTACTTTAAAAGCAAGTTTATCTAATAATACTGGAAATATCTCATATAAATATTTTCAGAATATTTAAAATCTCCGTAAGTTTTAAAATATCTATCTTACTTTGAAATCAGTTGAATAACTTTGAAAACATGCCATCGAGGTACGTAGGATAAGGCTCAACACATAGACCGAAGCTGGGCACGTAAAACGAGGCTCATAATTAAAGAAGAAGAAAGAAAGAGCGGATACACACATGTAACCTATCTTTGGTGTAAGCATTGATCAATAAATACCAACACCATATGGCAAGAGCTTCTCAATGTTTTAATGAAAGTTCTTTGCCTTCTTCCTTATTTGAAATCTATCATCTTCTTGATGGTATCAAAGCCCCAAAGCTCTTGATTCCTAAATAGACAAATAGCTGGACTCTTCAACACCCCTCACTCTCTCTACTTTTAACTTCCACAATTTAATATGAAAAGTTCCTGCCAAACTAAAATATGCCATGTTGGTGAAAATACACAATAATAAAATAAAAATTACAATGAAATTAAAATCAAAACGAAACCAGTTTGGACTGAGGTAAGAAAATATCGCTCTTTTTAAGGAGATTCAAGCCCTATACAATATATAAAGTTTCAAATTAACTGGTACAGCAAAATTCCTCTTGACTTGACTCTTCCAAAATACAGCAACCTAACTGATTTTCATATAATTCGAATCAACTCTGCACAAGTGGTTGAGTCCAAAACTCTACTAGTAAAAACACCTCTATTTTGTCTAGAAAATTTTCAAAAGTATCTATACACTTTGCCTTTCTTTTTTTCTATTAAAAAAAAAAAAACTACACACTACTTTTGTACGGAAAAGAAAGAGCATCACTCTTGAAGAGAGAATAAAGACACCCAAAATAATATATAAAAAAGGGCTTCCAGGAGCTAGAACTATTAACACATGAGCCGGTAAGAAATTAAGTGACAAAATTAAAGAGAAAAAAATTCAAACAGCTTGGTTGAAAAACGGACGATAATGAGCAATTAAAATTGAGTAACGTTCCGCCACTTCAAAAATATTGAGCTGCTGAAACCTTAAATGCAACCAATTTAACCCAGTTAATGAAAACCTACTGATAAAAAACAACGTGCAGCCCCACAATGGTCAAACATAATTTTTCTTTTTAAAAAAATGGGAGCTAACTCTGTAGTCATTATAGGATATTGCCTTAACAAAAATTTTATGTGCAGTCATTTTTGTGGACTCCTTTGTGCACTCCAGTGATATGATTGGTTGTGTATTAAAAAAAAATTAATCCAGCCAATCATATCAGTGGAGTGCGCAGGAAGTACGCAAAAATGACTGTATGTAGCATTACTCCTTGCTTAATAGAGCTATAAACGTACAGTAACCCTTGAACCATTAAATTTATCATAACCCTTTCGAAACGGTTCTCTTTTCTAGGAGCTTTAACAGCCACTAATAAAATCACACCACGTTGGTAAATAGAGCTATAAACGTATAATAACCCTTGAACCACTAAAACTATCATAACCCCTTCGAAACGGTTCGTCTGTTCTAGGGGCTTTAACAGCCACTACTAAAATCACACCACATCAGTAAATTCTACATAGATATGGTAAGACACTGCATATCTGATAAAATCAAGATTCCTTACGAGTTTAAGAGGTTTTATCACCATTATGAGTAACTTCATCATCTTTAATTCCAACCAATCCGTCCAGACCATCCATAGAATCACTCAGATACAAAGGAAACTCGAGAGTAATCTTCACCATTCCAGCCCCAGTACACCCAGGCTGACTTTGAAGGCTTTGCATCACTGATTTCTTGATCAGAAGGTATCCAAAACCAGTTGGCTCATACCCAAATACACTGTAAAATGATGTAATAATTAAATCTTGTCAAAATTGGGACAACCCAAGTGAATCCATGTCCTTGGGATCCAGTGACCCAACATCAAGCAAGGCATGCCAACTGTTCTGCTATGCTAGTGTCATCCATTGGTACAAGTACTTGGCCCCCGTAACTCTAGACTAAACAAGAAACACAAAAAGACCAACAACAGAATCCTTCTTTTTCATCCTCTTATTAGAAATTTGCTTTCTCAAATAAGTGGAGCACAATTTTAGGGTTGGCCATTTGAACCATGCACTATACACTTAGCACCCTTCTCCCTAGCACTCTGAGCCATCCAATTCACAGATTGGCTTTCATAATTAAATATTGTTAACAATTTCTATTTGTAGGAAAAGGGTACAACTCAGCTAGCAATTTATATGCAAACCCTCTACCCATGAGTTATGGCAACGTGATGGAAGCCTCACTCTCACTCAATTGTAATTGGTATATTGGGTGATTAGATCTAGGATTTTTTTGCTTGTTGGTTGGCTAGATCTAGGGTTACCTCAAGGCAACACAAAGAACCAAATTGGTTGTTAGTGAAAATCAAGACTAACTCGGGCTAGTGCTTAACTCTCAAAATAATTTAAGAGAAAATTCTCATTCATTGAATAAACATAACAATAATTGATGAATAAACAAGCAAGGCCGAAACTTATATAGAAACCTCTAGGGCTTCGACCACAATAGATCTAGATCTCATCTAGATCTAGATCTAGATCTCATCCCAACATACATCAATTCCTAACTTAAAGGAAATAAAATCAAATACCTAACATAAAGGAAATAAACTAGAAAATAATCATAAACACACTAAAACTAGACAAATCTCCTAATTAAAAGGAAATAAACCAAGTGAAAAATAAACAAACTTCCTAAAATAATGGAGATGGCCGCCACCCCTCAAAATGGCGCCTCCACTTCTATTTTTTAGGATCTAGTAATCTTCTTATGCAACCTTCTTGTCATCCAACCCCTAAAATCAAGTAATTGGCCAACATGAAACTCCTCTAGTTGCACTTGCCTTGGATGCCCAACACCTCACCACCCGAGCCATGTATGCTACCCAATGCAACCCTCTTAGCCTCAGTACGCCTAGACCTCCTAGTGGCATTGCGAATGACTCTTCTCGGATCTCCATCAATGCTCCCCCATTCAAGACCAACCTTGTCCTCAAGGTTCAAATCTGAAAATTGATCCTTGAGAACCTGAACACTCTCCCGTGTAGCATCCTCGGATGGAAGCCCCTTCCATTGAACCAAGGCTTCGGTTCTCACTTGGCCACCCTTCCTCACAAGCCTATACTCCACAATCTTCTTGGGTTGGATTGCTATTCTTCCCTCTTCATCCACCACGGACTTCTCACTCACCACCTTGGTAGGATCTCCAACCTTCCTCCTTAGCCATGACACAAGAAAAATAGGGTGAATTTGAATCCTGTCCGGTAGATCTAACTTGTTTGCAAGTTGTCCGCATTTCTCCAACACTTGATATGGGCCAAAATACTTAGCCCTCAACTTACTTAATGTTGCCTTGGATAGCTCCTTGTGCTCTCTTGTTAGGTATTTGAGAAATACCCAATCACCCGATTCAAAGGACCCCATACTCCTCCCTTTGTCAAAGTGCTTCTTCATTTGGTCTTGAGCACGTGCAAATTCTTCTTGAGATCTTTCAAGACTTCATCCCTCTCTCTAAGTTCTATATCCATCAAATCATTTGGTAAACTCCCCACTTCATAGGCTACAAACACCACAACCATTTGAAAGTGGAAACCTCTCCTTGGTAACATCCTCCTAAGAGTGAGTATGGATTGGTAAGGGTTGCATCAACCTGTTGGGTTTGCTACTCTCACCCTTTACCCTTTGGCAAGCGTCACATCTTCTCACAAATTCCTAACTTAAAGAAAATAAAATCAAATACTTAACATAAAGGAAATAAACTAGGAAATAATCATAAACACACTAAAACTAGACAAATCTCCTAATTAAAAGGAAATAAACTAAGTGAAAAATAAACAAACTTCTTAAATAATGGAGATGGCCGACCACCCTTCTAGATGGCGCCTCCACCCCTATTTTTTAGGATCTTGTTATCTTCTCATGCAATCTTCTTGTCATCCATCCCCTAAAATTAAGGAATTGGCCAACATATGAAACTTATCTAGTTGTATTTGCCTTGGACACCCAGCTCCTCACCACCCGAGCCATGCATGCTATCCAATGCAACCCTCCTAGCCTCGGCACGCCTACTAGTGACATTGCGAATGGCTCTTCTTGGATCTCCATCACAACGGTGACGCCTCATGGCAATGGCAACTCCCTCACAACATCACTTCTCACGGGTTTTAGATTTTGCAAATGTAAGGGAGGTTGAGAGACCGAGGGTTTTCAAAATGGGATGCTAACAGGTTTCCCAACAAGGTCCTCATTCCTGTCCATCGTGGTCCTATAGTTATTTAAATGGAATGCCTATGTGGCATCCGCCCATTGGTGAGCTGTTTTTTAGGAAAAACCAGCACGACCGAGTCGAAGATTTTCTCTAAAACGATTAAAGGATTAAGAGTAAAAACATGTTAATGACTATTCTCAATTTCAAATGCCACCATAATAGCACTTAAAAAAAACGTTACAAAAACTTAATTTATTAAAAAACAAATACCAACACACCATTTATCTTATATGGCGTATGCAAATCCTGCCTCTTACTCAGAATTTGACACTAATAACTCATCTCACCCATGGTGCACCTCCTGCCACCATCCTCATTGATGAAGGGAAAGAAATTGTCAACCCACAATTGGAATAATGGACTTCCACTGATGTCCTACTTCCGAGTTGGATTATAGGCACCTTAACGGAAGAATCCATGGGTCATGTTGTTGGAGACACCACTACTCGTGAAGTTTGGAACTACCTTGAAGAGACCTATCGTCAAGCCACCAAGGAACAAGAAGTACAATTGAAACGCCAACTTCAAATTCCTAAGTTTGATTCTATCTCACTAAGTGATTATCTCGTGCGGTTCAAGTATAAATGTGACAATGTTGCTGCCATTCTGAAACCGATCTCTGATGAAGATAAAACCGTGCAACTCTATCATTGTCTTGGTAAAAAATATGACATCTTTGTTACCACTATGCTGTCCAAACCTCCCTTTCCCACGTATGGTCAATTTGTCAATTCTCTACAAGCATAAAACATGCGGTTCCACAATGAAGTAGACACGAGAGGCTATCAATTAAAACACAATATGGCATTTGTTGAACAACGGCAGCAAGGCACAATCACCCCTCCTTAAAATAAATTTTGTCCTCGAAATTTGCTTAAGGCCCTAAGGTTTATCCTAACGTACTACAAATTTTGCTTAGGGTCCTAAAATTTTCTTAACGCCCTAAAATTTTGACTAAGGCCCTAAAAATATTTTTACCTATCCTTAGCAAGGAACCCATTTAAAATAGGCCCTTACGTCATCCTAGCATTATCGCGCACGTCGCGCGTCTTGGGCATTGCTGGGAAGAAAAAATTTCTTCACACGTCTCACTGCTCGTCCATCAACAAGTCTGGAACTGACTCCAAACACTTGACTGCATCCTTCTGGTAGTGTTTGCGCATTCCAAGTTGAGGTCCTTGCAATAAAACTTTGAAGTTATCATCTCTTCTTTCATCTTGGTCCTTGCTTGTCTCATGGTCGTTGATACGTTTCCTAACTATCGCAGTTCATTTAACAATTCTAATCTATTCATCTATGACATGCAATTACATCTATACATTCTTGACTTTTCATCTCCTATCCTTTCCTTTCTAACTCCGTTCATTCTCTATGACTTCTTTCATGACATGCACTTAACATAACATTTCCTAGTAGGTGCCATTCTGACTTGCATTCATTAACTAGGTTGTACTGGTAAAATACTGTAATACTTAAAAGAAAATACTTTCTCATACTTACTGCAGGACGAAACATGCCTTGGGAAGACGTCAGCCTAGGTTTTCCATCCTTCTTACTTCAGTTCTCTTTTCAGTAACTTTCTTTCATGTACAATTTTCGTTCATATAAAAAGTTTTCTTTCATGTAAAAGTTTTCTGTTATGAAAATGATTTTCTTTCATGGAAAACTTTTCTTTCATGTATAGAAAAGTTTTCTCCTTCATGTAAAAGATTTTCTTTCTTGTAAAAAAATTTTTTCCATCAAAGTTTCTATTAGGTAAAAGTTTCTTTTATGTAAAGGAAAATCTTCTTTTATGTGAAAGATTTTCCTTCACATAAAAGTTTTCTTTCTTTTCTTTCATATGAAGTCTTTCATAACCTGGGTCTCGCTCTGATACCAACTTGTAACGCCCGTCCTTATGGTGGGTCCTTCTCATATCGATTTTGATAAAAATCGACGGGAATTACTATTCCTTTTTCTTTTCTTTTCCATTCATGCCAGGATACAAAAGACTTCCATGCTATAAATAAAATTCATTTTTCTTTATTAAAATACTTAGCGGAAAACATTAGCTTTCATAATTTAAGTTTTCATATAAAAAATATCTTGCCTAGGCCTTCGTGCTCTTTCCCCTTTGGCTGTGTCCGTCCTGACCTGTCATGCTCATCTTGTGCCTGGGAGGGCACACATAAAAACTAAAATGAGTCGATGACTCGTAAGCATTACTTCATATAGTTAAAATATCATAACATAGATTTTCAATCATGCATTCATCATTATGTACATACATATCGTACATAACATGCATACGTCTTTCTTTTCTTTTAAAAACGTTGCGAGGTGGGGGTTTTCTTCTTTTAAAACGTGCTTTCTTCTTTAAAACAGTTCCCCACGCCTCGCTGCCTTCATTTCTTAAAAAACATTTTCATGCATTCTTTCTTTTACATACATACATCCATGCATACATGCATTCATTCATTCGTTCCTCTTTTCTTACTTACGTACATTCATGCATTCCGTTCATCCATTCATACATGCATTCATACTTAACATGCATCCATTCTTTCTTTTCACTTTCATTTGGCCCATAACACACTGTTACGCCCCGTGTGCTGGGGTTAGCGGTCTTTTGGACCTGATTCCGTCCGTGGCCGCGGGTTTGGGAATCCATTCCGTCAGGGTGCAGCACTGGGTGCACTACCAGTACTACTTACCCAATATTGCAATATGCCCCTTTATAGTCCATTCATTTGGTACCATTCATTTTCAGTCCATGTGGCCATTACGTATCTTCATACATCATCCATTCAGTCCAGTCCATTCATTCCTTTACAGTCCTTTCCTTTCCTTTCCTTTCCTTTCCTTTACAGTCCATTCTTTCATTTCAGTTCTTACGTTTCTTACATTTCTTACCTCTCTTCAGTTCTTACGATTCATAAAATTTTAATTAAGAAAAAGGTTCTCTCTCTTTTGTTTTGTAAAAGTATTTTCTTAAAAGAAATCCCTTCAAGGGAAAATGGTTTTCTTTCATTTTCTTTGAAGAAGAGCTGTTCCAAAAGAGAGGGTTACTTTAGGAAAAAATCTTGTTTTCTTTTCTTTCTTTTCATTACAGTTTCGGTCCTTGCATTTCTTAACGGTTCTTACGTCTTTTAAGGCTTCATTCCGTTTCCTTTTCATGAACATACATACAATACGTACTACATATAGCATCCATTCACATGCATACACGTACATACTTTAGGTGCATAAAGAGGGGCTGCCAAGGAAGGCTACTACGTACTTATACTTGAAAACTTACGTTTCATTTTCGTTTTCCTTTTAGAGAAAAGCTTTCGTCTTTTTCTTCTTTTCTATACATAAAAACTCTAGAAGAGTATGAACGTAATACTTACTTGGACTTCATGCCATACTCATTCCATGCAGTCCATTCGTGTGCTTGTCAGATGGCAACCTACATGCATGCACATAACCTTACATCATCATCTATTTAAATGCATAAGTAACTATTCTAAACATAGAACTACGCCTCACTTAGAACACTCTCCATTCATTCCTGGGCTCTCATGTACCATTTACTATACTAAAACCTTCCGGGTCTTATTCCTTAAAGTGAACCCTTGTGATTCACCTTAGGGTTAAGACACTAAAATCTCCGTTTCGTTCTTCTATTTCCACAATCTGACGCATGATTCCTACCGACAGAGTCATGTGTCCCAACCTTAGACTATTTACCCGTTACCACCTCACGTATCCTAGCCCATACTACATCCTTATTCTCATCCATTCAGGCTACATCAACTCAGCAAATTCTCTGGCTAATGTACCGTGTAACCATGATCAGAACAGATTACCCATGACATATGGTAAACCTGTCCGGTACACGTGTCTCGCCAGAGACACCTGCATTTCATCCCCTTTTATCACGTAAGAGCAACTTATAGCTCCACTGAGCACCTACTTGTATAAACAAGCTCCATACTCGGATACCAACTTGCTCAGACCCGGTTGATAGGATTCTTCCTACTTCCGACTCTGTACAAGTTCATCCCAACACTTGATGGGGGAGGATTGCATCCACAAATGCACCTCTATCTCGTCACGCAACTCAAGACTAAGCTCAGGTCACGTCACGAATACCCATCATGCTTTCGCTGCACGCTCTGATACTTCTCCATCACTTCCTTATACTCTCAGTTACAAGTCAGTCTCAAGGCAACACCTGTTACCCTGGACTACAGGCCACATCACTACTACTTCGGGACACTATTACACAGTTCCCGGCATTTGACAAGAGGACTTCATCCTCAAATGTGCCTCTGTCACATTATGCAGCTCAAGAAAAATTCTCGAGTTACAATACGGGGTCCATCGTGCTTCTGCTGCACTCTCTGATACCTTTTCACCACTTCCATATACTCTTAGCTATATTCAACCACAAGGTGACACCCGTCATCTTGGACTACAAGCCATATCGCCAATTGTTTCGGGACACTATTACATAGTTCCCGCCACTTAGCAAGAGGACTGCATCCAGAAATGCACCTTTGTCACCTTATGCAGCTCGAGATATATTCCCGAATAACAGCACGATTCCCATCATGCTTCCGCTGCACTCTCTGATACCTTTTCACCGCTTCCCACTTACTTTCAGTCACAAGGCAACCTTAAGGTAATACCCGTTACCTTGGACTACAGCCACTTCACCATAGCTTCGGGACACTGTTACACAGTTCCCGACAGTACACCATACGCTCCACACTTCTCTGTTACGCCATCCAATCCTTCGTGACACGCCTTCCGGTGTATCACGACCCAGTGTAGAGTACACTCACGTGAACTCTCTTCCATTCACACTACAACGCCCATCACTACGATACACACCTCACGGTGCATCGCTACGTGACATGGAGTACGCGCCACGCGTACTCCTTTCGCTACAACACTCATCATCACAATGCACATCACACGGTGCATCGCTATACAACACGGAGTACACTCCACGCATACTCCCTTCCTTCTACGCCACACATCATTACAGCGCATGTCACACAACGCGTCGCTGCAATACACAAAGTACGTTCCACGTGTACTCTCTTTGCACTACACGACGTATCACAACTACGGCATCCATCTCACACCCATACTTCACAGCACAGTCCACAAAACTACACAATCAAGCCCAACACTTCACAACCACACTTCACTTCACAACTACGCAGCGAACTCCACAAACACTATCTACACAATCTACAAACCAACCAAATAACTACTTTAAACGTAAATTACTAGAGATAGAGGGTTATACTATCGACGGGATAACCCGTGGGTCGCTCGCTGCTCGTCACGATCATGCGTCGGAGGAGCGTACATGGCGGTAACACCGCGTACGGTGGTTGTCCACTACACAAAGTGGTAGTTTGGGCTTGGGAATAGCTAGGCATGGTCTTGGAAGGCTCATGGTGGCCTCGTGGTGGTCAAAGGTGGCGGAGCACGGCGGCATCATGCCGTGAACAGTAAAACCGAATGGTGGGAGGAGGCTTGAGGTAGCGAAATGTCATAGAACTTCATGGCAAGTTAGGGAAAGGTAGAGGAACATGTGGTGGCGAGGTGGTGGTCGTACGGTGGCTAACGGCGGCGGATCGGCCGTTTGAAGCTATTTTCAGCCTTGGAGAGTGAGGGAGAGTGAGAGCTCTACATAGCTCGGTTGGCCATGGAATTTCTTGGAGAAGTTCATGGTGATGAGAGGAATAAGATGGTGGTGGTGAAACACCACAGGTGGCCGTGTACGGTGGTGCAACCGAACGTGTGTGTGTGAAGACCCATTTGAGAAAGAGTGAGAGTTAGGGAGAAAGAATGACATGGGGAGGAAGCCCATGATGTGGTGGTTCAATTGGTGGTGCTTGGTGGCTGGTTTGGCCGTGTATGGTGGTCCAAAGAGGAGGAAAAAGCCTTAAGACCCATTTCTTTGGAGGGAGAAAGAGAGAGAATCGGTGACCGGTTTAACTCACCACCGGTTGGGTAGTGCTTGCCGGCGGGAGGAGAACACGCCGGTATGGGAGGTGAGGCACGGCTGCCAGAGGTGGCGCCGGTAGGAAGCTCGAACCGAACGAACATGGAGGAGAAACCGTATGCACGGGTTGGACGTGCATGGGGAGAGAAGGAGAGGAAAGAGAAAGAAGAAAAATGAGAAAGGAAAAAGTGAAGGGAAAAGGGTAGGGGCCTGGGTATTTATCTTCAATCCTACGCTTCGGGATCTTCAAACGATCTAACGATGAGTTTAAACACTGATTTGAAAACGCGTAAGTGTTTTATTTTAAATAAAACACTTTAAATAAAACACTACGAGGAATTAAGGTAGAATATTATTTTATAAACTAAAGTTTATAAAATAATATTTCATCATCATTATTTAAAATAATAAAGCACCATTAATTAATCGAAGAGGATAAAATCATTTAAATTAATAAACACTTAAATACAACACTGAGAGGAATTAAGATAGAATATTATTTTATAAACTAAGATTTATAAAATAATATTTCTCCATCATTATATAAAATGATAAAGTATCATTAATTAATCAAAGTGCATAAAATCATTTAAATTACTAAAACACTTAAATAGAACACTGAGATGAATTAAGATAGAATATTATTTTATAAACTAAGGTTTATAAAATAATATTTATTCATCATTATTTAAAATGATAAAGCATCATTAATTACTCAGAGAGTATAAAACTACTTAAATTAAATAATAGTTTTCAACGTAAAGTTAAACCTCTTAATATCTTAAAACAACTAAAATATTTAACTTAAGTAATTATCCACAATTATAATATTTTCAGAGCCCATTAAAATGTTATAATTGTGCTACTTTAAAAACAAGCTTATCTAGTAATACTAGCAATATCTCCTATAGATATTTCCATAATACTTCAAATATCCGTAGACTATAAATATCTTACTTTGAAATCCAGTTGATAACTTTCGGGATACGCCATCGAGGTACAGCACTTAGGATAAGGTTCTGCACGTAGATCGAGACTCAGTACGTAGATTGAAACTCGGCACGTAGAACGAGGCTCGGCATGCTGACCGAAGGTTGACACGTGGATTGAGGCACGTACATAAAGAAGAAGGAAGAATGAGCGGATATCACAATAACTCCTTAAAATTTTTAGATTGTGCCTAAAATAAATAGTCTCCAAAATCTTCTCCATGTATATTTCTTAGTTATAGTCCCATACACAAAGGATATCAATGCTTACATCCTCCTTCAAAACACATATCTATCTCGACACGTTATTATTTATGGAAGTATTCTTCCTTATATAACGATCCCAACTTATTGTACGCCCCTGCTGCACAGCCTGGAATTTTCTCTACATTTTTCTGAATTTGCTAATGGTTTCTTCAATACACATTCTAACCCTACTACTCCAAAACCAAATACCCCTGCGATTTTCTCAACATCGCCACCACACGTGTCCAAGTAATATGTCTCCAACGATACAACTACAATACTTGAAATTTTACAACACATACCAACCGACTCAACACATGCAACCATTACACCGATTGTGACCTCATCATCCCCTGCTTGACATAGAGCCAGCACCATAAGTTTAAGCCGCACCGATTATGGCTATAAATAATCCAAAAGCTCCATAAAATTTAAATTTATTTGTTCAAACCAAATATATATATATATATGAAAAATGCTAACTGCAAGCGGGAGAGGTAGTCGCCAAGCAGTCGGGTCCTACGTGTCTTTAATGAAACGGTGCATATTGCAAAAAATCTTCATCCTCCTTTCGTCTCCCCTCTTATCTTCTCCATCTTCTTCCTTCATCTTCTTCCTTTCTTCGTATTCTTCATCTCCCCTCATCTTCTCCTCCCTCTGATCAAACACCATTTCTCTTTTATTGAACCCACTGACCTTGCTTCAGTGATGTATGCAACGAAAGAAGAAAAGCATCTGTGATTTTGAAGACCCAGTCACCCCTTTTGCGCAAATCACGCTTTTCAATCCTACCCATAACCATGACGGAGGGGGATCAAGAAAATGCAAAGAAAGAAATAAAAGTGATGAAATTGGAGATATATACTGGAAGAGGTAATAGAAACCAGTCAATTAAGGAGCTCAACGGGAGAGAAAACCCCCTTTCAATTTTTGAAGCAAAATATATGAAATTATGAAAGAGACCCGAAAGGACTAATAAAATATGCAGAGGCCAATGGAGAAAGGAGCATAAGAGAAGAAACCCAAGTGGATATAAATGAGGGTTGCGTTGTGGGGGACACCAAGGCCAGAAAAATTGCTCAGAACAACCTTTTTTTTTTTTGTTTTTGGCTACTCTGAGCTCAGACTACGTAGTTGGTGAATTTCTCTTGGGTTCCCAGAAGCTTGGCTAGCAAAATGCAGAAGTGCCTCAATTATTGTAAGTTTCTTTAATGCAGAAGTGTCTCGAGAAGTTTCCCCACTTGAAGACGAAGATAAGAGACCCACGCGAAGAAGAGAGTCTGACGAAGAAGACAAACAGCTGATGTCTTTCTTTCTTCTTTTTGTCATTTTTTATTTTGTATTTTTAATTTAATTGACGTGGCCTGCGCGCTTACCCCCGTTTGCATTTCCCGACTGACTGTAGCAGGATTGTATATATATATGTTCTTCCACCAAAACACAATAGAAATACCTCAAAACTAAAACACTAAATTCTCAAACTTAGACATATATATAACTCAAAATACCAAAATAACATAAAATAATAATTCTACTAAGACTCTCCAATAGATAATTGTACCATTTGGCACTTATTCCTCTACGATCTTTAGCCTTGCTAACACTTCCTAATCTTGACTTCCAGCTGAAGCATCAATATTATCTGAAAAATGTAGTGGAGATAAGGAGTGAGTTATCAACAACTCAATAAGCAGAGAACATATACTAATGTATAAACATGAACATTTACAGGTTGCAGAACAAAATATTTGTAGTTTTAGCATACAAAACAAAACATGTTTTTCAAACTAACAGAGCGATGGTTTGAATATTTATAACCCAAAGTCCTTTGACATAACATAAACTGAGTATCATCATCATGTTATATCAAAGTATCACATAAGAATAGAGGTCATATTTAACCCCCGTGGTAGGGTTGTACTATCCCCGATGGCCAAACCGAGCAAAGACAAAAGTAAATCTTTCCCTTATTATTCTTGGAGCCCCTAGTATGCACATAGGAAAGACCACACAGAACCACTTTATTTCCAAAGTGGGTGCACTCAAAGACAGAGAAGTTGTTACTAACCCAAACAGAGCAGAGCAATAGTAGAGCAGAATCAAAGTCAGGCACAAATCAAAATATCATGCCAAAGGTTTTCAAATGCCATATCAAAATAAAATGGAGTACAAAACATATTCAGATCATTATCATATACTTAAAAATAGAATCTGAGCATTTTCATAAAACTATGCACAAATTGTCACATTTTTATAATCGCTCTTATTGCACAAGTTAGAAACTGAATGCCAAAAACTAACTCATGTCTACACCAGTCATGACAAAATGATTTTCTCTTCTTATACAAGTTTCATAAGTAATGCAGATAAATGACCGAGATTGTTTTTCCAAAATTCTCATTTCATAACAAAACAAGCATAATTTTTCACGCAAGTCAATATCAGTCCATACATTTTATGCAAAGGCTAGCATAGGAACCTTGCTTACCTAGATTTCTTAATTTTTTTGAATTTTTTCACAATAGTGCCAAATGTTTATCAATCGTTACCTATAAAATAGATACATAACCTACTTAAATCTCTAATTAAATACGCATTTTGATATTTAAGCCTGAAATGCTAAAATACGTTATTTTTCCTAAACCAATCTAAAATTCTCTTAACCCTAAAATATTATCACTCTCCAATTAATCGATACTCACTTATCTAAGCACTAGCAAAAACTCCNGAATTAAGATAGAATATTATTTTATAAACTAAGGTTTATAAAATAATATTTATTCATCATTATTTAAAATGATAAAGCATCATTAATTACTCAGAGAGTATAAAACTACTTAAATTAAATAATAGTTTTCAACGTAAAGTTAAACCTCTTAATATCTTAAAACAACTAAAATATTTAACTTAAGTAATTATCCACAATTATAATATTTTCAGAGCCCATTAAAATGTTATAATTGTGCTACTTTAAAAACAAGCTTATCTAGTAATACTAGCAATATCTCCTATAGATATTTCCATAATACTTCAAATATCCGTAGACTATAAATATCTTACTTTGAAATCCAGTTGATAACTTTCGGGATACGCCATCGAGGTACAGCACTTAGGATAAGGTTCTGCACGTAGATCGAGACTCAGTACGTAGATTGAAACTCGGCACGTAGAACGAGGCTCGGCATGCTGACCGAAGGTTGACACGTGGATTGAGGCACGTACATAAAGAAGAAGGAAGAATGAGCGGATATCACAATAACTCCTTAAAATTTTTAGATTGTGCCTAAAATAAATAGTCTCCAAAATCTTCTCCATGTATATTTCTTAGTTATAGTCCCATACACAAAGGATATCAATGCTTACATCCTCCTTCAAAACACATATCTATCTCGACACGTTATTATTTATGGAAGTATTCTTCCTTATATAACGATCCCAACTTATTGTACGCCCCTGCTGCACAGCCTGGAATTTTCTCTACATTTTTCTGAATTTGCTAATGGTTTCTTCAATACACATTCTAACCCTACTACTCCAAAACCAAATACCCCTGCGATTTTCTCAACATCGCCACCACACGTGTCCAAGTAATATGTCTCCAACGATACAACTACAATACTCGAAATTTTACAACACATACCAACCGACTCAACACATGCAACCATTACACCGATTGTGACCTCATCATCCCCTGCTTGACATAGAGCCAGCACCATAAGTTTAAGCCGCACCGATTATGGCTATAAATAATCCAAAAGCTCCATAAAATTTAAATTTATTTGTTCAAACCAAATATATATATATATATATATATATATATATGTTCCTCCACCAAAACACCATAGAAATACCTCAAAACAATAAAACTAAATTCTCAAACTTAGACATATATATAACTCAAAATACCAAAATAACATAAAATAATAATTCTACTAAGACTCAATAGATAATTGTACCATTTGGCACTTATTGCTCTACGATCTTCAGCCTTGCTAACACTTCCTAATCTTGACTTCCAGCTAAAGCATCAATATTATCTGAAAAATGTAGTGGAGATAAGCGTTGAGTTATCAACAAATCAATAAGCAAAGAAAATATAATAATGTGTAAACATGAGCATTTACAGGTTGCAGAACAAAATATTTGTAGTTTTAGCATACAAAACAAAACATGTTTTTCAAACTAACAGAGCGATGGTTTGAATATTTATAACCCAAAGTACTTTGGCATAACATAAACTGAGTATCATCATCATGTTATATCAAAGTATCACATAAGAATAGAGGTCATGTTTAACCCCCATGGTAGGGTTGTGCTATCCCGATGGACAAACCAAGCAAAGACAAAAGTAAATATTTCCCTTATTATTCTCAGAGCCCCTAGTGTGCACACAGGAAAGACCACACAGAACCACTTTGTTTCCAAAGTGGGTGCACTCAAAGACAGAGAAATTGTTACTAACCCAAACAGAGCAGAGCAATAGTAGAGCAGAATCAAAGTCAGGCACAACTCAAAATATCATGCCAAAGGTATTCAAATGCCATATCAAAATAAAATGGAGTACAAAACATATTCAGATCATTATCATATACTTAAACAGAATCTGAGCATTTTCATAAAACTATGCACAAACTATCACATTTTAATAATCTCTCTTTTTGCATAAGTTAGAAACTGAATGCCAAAAACTAACTCATGTCTACAACAGTCATGACAAAATGATTTTCTCTTCTTATACAAGTTTCATGAGTAATGCAGATAAATGACCGAGATTGTTTTTCCAAAGTTCTCATTTCATAACAAAACAAGCATAATTTTTCACACAAGTCAATATCAGTCCATACATTTTATGCAAAGACTAGCATAGGAACCTCGCTTACCTAGATTTCTTAATTATTTTTGAATTTTTTCACAATAGTGTCGAATGTATATTAATCGTTACCTATAAAATAGATACATAACCTACTTAAATCTCTAATTAAATATGCATTTTGATATTTAAGCCTGAAATGCTAAAATACGTTATTTTTCCTAAACAAATCTAAATTTCTCTTAACCCTAAAATATTATCACTCTCCAATTAATCGATATTCACTTATATAAGTACTAGCAAAAACTCCATTTAATAAAAATAGACTTAATCAAATTTAAAGTGTTCAAGATAAAACTATACGCTTTCTATTTGCTTCTAAATTCAATTTATTAAAAATAATATAATACCAAAAATACAATTTACAAATTTATTTATTTTCTTTATAAAATTTTGTATTTAAAACAAAGCCCACACGAAGTGGTTTTAATAAATAAAGACCAATTATGGCCTAGGAAGAACCAACCTAATGACAATGGGTATTCTAGGAATTAAGCAAACCATGTATGGATTCTTTGGGAAGGGGCTGCAAATTTAAAAATAAACTTTCTGAGATAGCAAGCTTCTCTCTAGACTAAACCATGCCATAGAAAGAAGAGTTCCTTACCAAGGGGGCTATGTGCAGTGGCAACCTTGGTGAATATCGACGGTGGCATAGCTGGAAGTGGTGGCAGAGCACGGGGAGAGAAAGAGGGAGAGCGAACGAGACAAACACGACAAAGCTAGGGTGGCACGATCCGTGGTTTTTGTGGCTTGTTTGGGTGGTTCAAGCTTGCTCTGTCGTGTAACGGGACTGAAAGCACAAAAAGTGCTCTATTTCTTGGAATAATTGAAATAATATAAACCTTTTCATTTTGAATTATCTTGTATAACTAGGTAAAAGTTTATGTGCCTCATCTTTACGAGCAAAAAATATAACCCAAGTATATCTTGAGAAATCATCAACAATAACAAATGCATAATATTTTTCTCCTAAACTTGCATCTATGTTTAGTCCAAAAAGATCCATGTGTATCAGTTATAATGGTCAAGTAGTGAAAATATATTTCTTAGTTATAAAAGAAGTTTTAGTTTGTTTACCAAATTAGCATGCATTACAAATTTTATCTTTAAGAAAATTTATCTTGGGTAAACCTCTCACAAGATCAATTTTTAAAAGTTTGGAAATAAGTTCCATGTTGGCATGACCTAGTCTCCTATACCATAACCAATTAGTTTCATTTTGAGTTGCAAAACAAATAGCATCTTGTAAGACAATTTCTTTAAATTCGATTGTACAAATATTGTTGCTTCAAAAAGTAATAAAACTGTGACACCCCATTTTTACGTGTATTTTCACTGAAGGGATATTTTAATTTAATTAAAATAATAGTTCTTTTATTTTAAATTATCAGATTTTAATTGGATTTTAATTGCTGTTGAGTTTAAATTGCTGTTTAATTTATTTTAGCTTGTCTTTGAATTTAAAATCTAATAGTTAGTTTTTACTAGTTATTTATTATATTTTAGCTTTACGTTGTGTTTAAAATATTTTCTTGGTTTTATTGCTTTTAAAGTTGTTTTCGTTGGATCAGTTTTTGGACTCCAAATGTGAGGATTGGACCTCATTTCTTTCCTCCATCTTTTCCTTTCTCTTTTCTCTTTCTCTTTCTTCTCTTTTCTTTATTTTCTCTTTCTTTTTTTTCCCTTCTCCCCCGTGATTTCCCTTCCCCCGTTCGGACTCTCTTTCTCTCTCTCTCCTCTCCTTCACGCCGAAAGCTCCAGCCGCCCAGACCCGCCGCTCGCCGGCGCCGTGCCCCACACCTCCACCACCATTCTCTTCACCTCCCTCCGGTGAACCACCCCACCAAGTTTCATCCCCAACCGTGCCGCCGTTTAGCCGGAAAGCCACCATCAAGCCGCAAGGTTTTAGCCCCGATTTTCCGTCGTCGCTCCACCTCCGGCCACCACCTCTTCACCACTTCATCACCGGCTCCTTGCCGTCCTAACCCACCCATTTCTGGCCTCGATCCGTCGCCGGAGCAGCTCCCACGAGCTAGTTTCCGATTTGGTCATTTAAGCCCTTCCACCGCCATTTCTGCCGCCACACACGGCCAAACTCCACTTCCCTTAGCTTCATAAACAACTCTAGGCCATTCTCTATCAATCCCGAGCTTTGGTTTGTCCCCGTTCAAAAGTGAGTACCGTAGATTTTGATGCAGATGTAGAGGAGGAGGCTGAGCCCGAGGAGGCGGCTCCGCCAAAGGAGTGATTTGGATGGCTTTTTATATATTCTATTTGTAGTTGATTTTATTGGTATGTGTTTGGATTTGAGATGTTGTTAAACAAGTAACATTTTATTTACGCTTGTTTTAAACTGGTTTGTAATTAAACAAAAATTCTGGTACTTAGTTATATGGCTGTATTATCCGCTGCGTGTTTTTAATTGTACACATATTGCATGTTCACACACACTTGGCACTTGGCGATGGGATGTGTGACCCGTGTTGTCGTCATCCCGACGTCTCGATTTCCTCGTGGCCGTACGTGGGAGTTGGGGGCATCATAGGTGGTATCAGAGCGGTTTGGCTCTGGGTAAAACCATGTGTCCCATAGGAGCGGTACCAGAAAGTTTTTTAAAGTTGTGTTTTAAAGGTTTATTTTATTTGAAGCTTTGTTTTCTATTTTTAATTGAGTTAACTTGATTTTAATTATTTTATGTATTTGCTTGTTTTATCGTATGTTTTTTTTTATGTTATCGTTTTTTGGTTTTGCTTTTATGTTGTTTGTTTTGTCCGATATTTAAACGGGGTCAAAGGTTGTGTTATGGCAGGAAGATGGTAAGACCACGTAGGCCTTCTGGGGAACCTCAAGATGATTTACCGAGAGGCAATGGAAATTTCGCCATGGCTCGAGCGTTAAACCGTTTGACAGAATATTTGCAGCGAGGCGAGCAAAGTAGAGAGGCGCAAACTAGTGAGTTAAACCGTTTGACTGAATATCTGCAGCGAGGGGAGCAAAGTAGAGCGGTGCAGGCTGGATGCACTTATGAGCGCTTCTTAGCGCATCGTACCTCTGCTTTCACTGGAGAAGAGGATCCACTTCGAGCTGGAAAGTGGATCAGAGACATAGAAAAGACATTTGAGGTCTGTGGTTGCACAGAGGCGCAACAAGTGCTCTATGCAAGTTATTTATTACAAGGTACTACTTCTGAATGGTGGTAGACAAAAAGAGAAATGCTGGTGTTGGAACTGGGATCCTTTGCCGCTGTGACTTGGGAGCGGTTTAAAAAGGAGTTTAATGATCGTTTCTTTCCCGCATTTGTGAGGCGGCAAAAAGCTAGAGAATTTTCTAGCTTGGTCCAAGGAAATATGACCGTGGAACAATATGCCCGAAAATTTGTGGAGCTTGGGCGATTTGCTCCTCATCTTATCGCCACGGAAAAGATGCAAGCCGAGCGCTTCCAAGAGGGTCTGTGACCCGAAATACGTATGATGGTGGTTTGCCTCCGGATTACTGTTTTTCAAGAATTGGTTGATTTGACCACTTTTGCGGAGCGAGAGATTAATTTGAGCATGGGCTCCCCTACAAGTCAGAAAATGCAGAGTTTTACTAGAGAAGGAAGTAGCTCTGGTTCGCCTCAGAAATTTGTTCAGCGGTCCGGGACTCGACTACAAGCAGCTTTAGGAGTGCGTATGGGAGGCCGAGTGCTAGTTTGCAGAAGGTGTAATAGAGCCCATGTGGGTGAGTGCCCTTCGGGTGGGGCTCGATGTTATAATTGTGGCCAGCAGGGACACTTTGCCCGTGAGTGTCCTAATACAGTTCAAGGAAGTCGTGGAGGTCGATGTGGTGGAAGAACTAATCAGAGGCAAGTAGCGCAGGCTCGACTATATGCTGTTACCCCCGGAGAGGTGGATGATGAGGCACCAGCGACCCATGATGCTGGAGTGATTACAGGTATGGTTCTAAATTAATTTTTGGATTTGATGTTTTGTGTGGTTTGGTTTTTCTTTATTTTGGATTTTATGGGTATATGTGATTGGTTCAGGAAGAGTCTGGTTGTATGATTTTTATGCTTGCATATTGTTTGATTCGGGTGCATCTCAGTCGTTTGTGTCTTCTACGTTCGCACGGATATGTAATTTGGTTACGGGACCCCTACCAAAATCATTAGTGGTGAGTCTTCCAAATGGTGAAATGGTATGGTGTTCTAAAGTGGCGCTGGGTTGTCCTTTGGATTTTGGTAGAAGGACACTTGATGCCGATTTGGTTGTATTCAAGTTGTTGGGATTTGATATTATTCTTGGGATGGATTGGTTATATCGATATTGTGCAAGTATTAATTGTAGAAGTCGTGTGATCAGCTTTCAACTCCCAGATGGTGATTATCTGGAATTTTTCGGAAGTAAATTAAAAAAAAAGGCCAGTAGTTATATCAGCAATTCAAGCGAAGAGAGATATTACTTGTGGAGCGGATGCTTTTTTGGTTCAAATGGTGTCTACGCCAATTGGGAAAAAGTCTTTAGCAGATATTCCAGTTGTGGAAGAATTTCCTGATGTGTTTGTAGATGATTTTCCTGGGTTACCTCCTGTTCGCGAGTTGGAGTTCGCTATTGATCTAGAACCTGGAGCGGCTCCTATGCATAAAGCCCCTTACCGTATGGCACCAGCTGAGTTGAAAGAGTTGAAAGTTCAGTTGCAAGAATTGGTAGACAAGGGATTTATTCAGCCAAGTACTTCGCCTTGGGGTGCGCCAGTTTTATTTGTTAAAAAGAAAGATGGCACTCTTAGAATGTGCATTGATTATCGAGAACTTAATAAAGTGACTATCAAGAATAAATACCCTCTCCCACGAATCGACGATTTATTTGATCAGGGAGCGGCTATCTTCTCGAAGATTGATTTGAGATCAGGATATTATCAGTTGCGAATAAGAGATAGAGATATTCCCAAGACTGCTTTTAGGTCGAGATATGGGCATTATGAGTTTAAAGTGATGCCTTTTGGGTTGGCTAATACCCCTGCAGCTTTTATGGATCTGATGAATCGGGTTTTTCGACCTTATCTGGATTCTTTTGTGGTGGTCTTCATTGATGATATTTTAATTTATTCTCAGGATATTGAAGAGGATGCCTATCACCTTCGCTTAGTGCTTGGGAAGTTACGAGAGCACCAGCTATATGCGAAGCTTAGCAAATGTGAATTTTGGCTGGAAGAAGTCAAATTTCTCGGGCATGTAATTTCCCGAGACGGTGTGGCCGTTGATCCCAGTAAGGTGGAAGCTATTTTATCATGGCAGCGTCCTTCAACTGTGCGTGAGATTCGAAGTTTCTTGGGACTTGCCGAATACTATAGAAGATTTGTGGAGGGATTTTCCTGATTATCCGGACCTTTCACCGCTTTGACTAGAAAGAATGCAGAGTTTATTTGGTCAGACAAGTGCGAGAGGAATTTCCAGGAATTGAAGAACAGATTGACAACTGCACCAGTATTAGCACTTCCAGAACCACATAAGCCAATTGTAGTTTTTAGTGATGCATCTAAATTTGGATTGGGATGTGTCCGCATGCAAGAGGGACAAGTTGTGGCTTATGCATCTCGTCAACTGAAAGACCACGAGAAGACTTACCCGACGCATGATTTAGAATTGGCTGCAATAGTGTTTGCTCTTAAGATTTGGCGACACTATTTGTACGGGGCAGTTTGCGAAGTCTACACCGATCACAAGAGTCTGAAGCATTTATTTTCTCAGAAGAATCTCAACATGAGGCAAAGGCGATGGTTAGAGTTAATAAGTGATTATCAGTGCGAGATTAAATACCATCTAGGAAAGGCTAATGTAGTTGCTGATGCTTTGAGTCGGAAGTTACATTTAGAGGATGAAGCTGAATCTTCAGGAATGGATTCAATACTTTGCGGGATGAGAAGGCTCCTTATTGAAAGTTCGCAACAAGTTGAAGTGTTATCTTCAATTCTTGATATTCGAATAGTTAATTTTGAAGAATTGAAGACTCTTCAAAGAAAAGACCCGAAGCTGTTGGACATTAGAAAAAGAGTCAGAAAATCCAGAGGGCCATTGCATTATAGTTTGGATAAAGATGGGATTCTTCGATTTCGAGATCGTAGAGTAATTCCTAAGGATTCAGAATTTAAGGAGCGAATTATGGCAGAAGCTCACGCGGCTCCCTATTCCGTTCATCCTGGTAGCACAAAGATGTATCGGGATTTGAAGAAAAATTATTGGTGGGAAGGAATGAAGAGGGATATCGCCTTGTATATTGAGAGATGTGACACTTGCCGTCAAGTCAAGGCCGAACATCAAAGACCAGCGGGTATGCTTCAGCCCCTCCCTATTCCTGAATGGAAATGGAACGACATTACTATGGATTTCGTAGTGGGCTTACCGAGGACTCCCAGTGGAAAGAACTCAGTTTGGGTGATTGTGGACCGATTGACTAAGTGTGCTCACTTCTTACCGGTCAATAATACTGATTCTCTGGGAAAATTGACTCGCATGTATGTAAAAGAAATAGTGCGATTGCATGGGATACCCAAGAGCATAGTGTCGGATCGGGACCCAAGGTTCACATCCCATTTTTGGAAGAGTTTGCAGGCGGCTCTAGGTACTAAATTAAAGTTTAGTACTGCTTATCACCCTCAAACGAATGGTCAATCAGAGCGCACAATTCAGACTCTTGAAGATATGTTGCGAGCGTGTGCTATGGAATTTCAAGGGAGTTGGGAAAATCATTTGCCATTCATAAATTCGCTTATAATAACAGCTTCCATGCATCCATTCAGATGGCTCCTTATAAAGCTCTGTATGGGAGAAAATGTAGATCACCTTTGTGTTGGGATGAAGTCGGGGAGAAGAAAATAATTGGACCCGAAATAATTCAGGAAATGCAAAATCAGATTCAGATTATAAGAGACAAAATGGCAGCAGCACAAAGTCATCAGAAAAGTTACACGGATACAAGGAGGAGAGAATTGTCTTTCGAAGAAGGCGATTGGGTTTATCTCAAGGTCTCTCCCATGAAAGGAGTTAAGCGTTTTGGGAAGAAGAGGAAACTGGATCCGAGATATGTTGGACCTTTTCAGATTTTAGAGAAGGTAGGGTCCGTCGCTTATAGAGTTGCATTGCCAGAATATTTTGGGGATATTCACGATGTCTTCCATGTATCATCTTTGAAGAAGAGTTTTGGACAACAAGAGCCACGCTTTGTCGACCCAGAGTGTATTCAGCTGCAACTTGATCTTACTTATGAAGTTGTACCGACGCAGATTGTGGATTGGAAAGAGCAACAGTTGAGATCCAAGACGATACCTCTGGTAAAAGTGGCATGGGGAGATCCGTTGGCTCAGAATTTCTCTTGGGAGAGAGTAGCAGATATGAGGGAGCAATACCCGTATTTGCTCGAGTAAACAGCGGTATGTTCCTTAAACTTGGTCTAAGTGGAATATTGTGGTTTGCTTTAACATTAGCGTTTGACCTTGCAAATTTCGATGATGAAATTTATTTTAAGAGGGGGAGGATGTGACACCCCGTTTTTACGTATATATTCACTGAAAGGATATTTTAATTTAATTAAAATAATAGTTCTTTTATTTTAAATTATCGGATATTAATTGGATTTTAATTGCTGTTGAGTTTAAATTGATGTTTAATTTATTTTAGCTTGTCTTTGGATTTAAAATCTAATAGTTAGTTTTTACTAGTTATTTATTATATTTTAGCTTTACGTTGTGTTTAAAATATTTTCTTGGTTTTATTGCTTTTAAAGTTGTTTTCATTAGATCAGTTTTTGGACTTCAAAGGTGAGGATTGGACCTCATTTCTTTCCTCCATCTTTTCTTTTCTCTTTTCTCTTTCTTCTCTTTTCTTTCTTTTTTTTCCCTTCTCCCCCGTCATTTCCCTTCCCCCGTTCGGACTCTCTTTCTCTCTCTCTCCTCTCTTTCACACCGAAAGCTCCAACCGCCCAGACCCGCTGCTCGCCGGCGCCGTGCCCCACACCTCCACCACCGTTCTCTTCCCCTCCCTCCGATGAACCACCCCACCAAGTTTCATCCCCAACCGTGCCGCCGTTTAGCTGGAAAGCCACCATCAAGCCGCACGGTTTTAGCCCCGATTTGCCGTCGTCGCTCCACCTCCGGCCACCACCTCTTCACCACTTCATCACCGGCTCCTTGTCGTCCTAACCCACCCATTTCCGGCCTCGATCCGTCGCCGGAGCAGCTCCCACGAGCTAGTTTCCGATTTGGGCTTTTAAGCCCTTCCACTGCCATTTCCGCCGCCACACACGGCCAAACTCCACTTCCCTTAGCTTCATAAACACCTCTAGGCCATTCCCTATCAATCCCGAGCTTTGGTTTGTCCCTGTTCAAAAGTGGGTATTTTAAAACCCACGGCCACAATGAAATTTCACTGTTACGTTGTTTTTCCTTCACCGTTTGCTGCGCGCCGATCCTTCAAAAATTAATATATAGCGCTGTAAGTATTTTCCAAATTTAGTTTTAGATTTAAATGTATTATTGCTCTTACAATAATTATTTGTGACTGGTTGGTTATTCCGGACTGAGTCCGAGGAGTCGGGGGTCGGTTGGATTGAGGACGGAATTGTTTGTTTAGTTGTTTTGGATGTTTGGGAAGTGTTGGTTAAATTGTGTGATTTGCATTGCATTGTGCATGCATATCCATGTGTTTTTATTGAAAATTGGGTTTAACGTGTAAATGGATTTTCGGGTGCGTGCGTATCATGACCCCAAGCCGGGATGGGGCATTATCTCAGTGGAGCTCTTCTAGTCACTCGGGAGCGGATAATACTGAGTGACATCCCCTGGGTTGCCGTTGGGCGATGACCGGATCGCACGATACGGTCACGCTGTCGTGTCGACTCCGTGGTCCCTCGGCTGGTGGGAACTAGATGATGCCCGGGCGCGAGATTGGGATCACTTGTTTAGATGTCACAGGCGTAGTCGTTAACTGCGATGTGACATAGTAGCCAGAGTATGGGGATGATCCCTAGGGGAGATCATGGTGCATGCATTAAACGGAATTGGTTTGGTTTTGATTTTGGATTTGGGCCATTATCTGGGATAATGGCGAGGTTTTGACATGTGGTTTCTGTGATCCATTTTCTGGGAAAATTGTGATTTCTGGATTTGGGCCATTATCTGGGATAATGGCGAGGAATGATTTAAAGGAAAATATTTTGGGCCAAAAATGGGACTTTTGACGTGCGTGGAAAAAATGTGGTCTCTTTGGTCTGATTTGGTTTCTTTCGGAGCTTTGGATTAGCCGTGGATCCTTCTTGGAGATTTTAATATCATTCAGCATGACAGTGAACAAAGGGGTGGGAATCCAAGGTTGCCTTATGCAATGGAGGATTTTTCTAATTTTAATGATGATGGAGGGTTAATTGAAGTTCCTTTTACAGGGAATAAATTTTCTTGGTGTAATGGGCAAGGTGGTTTGGCTAGAAGTTGGACGCGTCTGGATAGAGCTCTCTATAACTCAAGATATTTGTAATTATATCCTTTGGTTTCTTTGAAATATTTGGCACATAGGTCTTCGGATCATTCTCCGTTACTACTCGGGTTGATGGACATGTCATTGCATTATTGTCCTAGTGTATTTAAATTTCAACAGATGTGGACTTTGCATGATGATTTTTGGAGGATTGTTTCGCTAGTCTGGCAGGAAGGAAGTTGTGGTTATGCTTGTCAAAACTTGCAGTTAAGCTTAAAAAGCTTAAAATAGCTCTTAGACGTAGGAATAAGGAGGTTTTTGGATGGATTGGGGAACATATTAAAAGGTTGAAGAGAGAGTGGAGGAAGGCGAGGCACAGCTCCAAGAAAATTACTCGGAAGACGTTGAACTTGATGTTTTAGCGTCTAAGCTGGAACTTACGTCTTGGTTAAAAAGAGAGGAAGCTTGGATGGCTCAAAAAATAAAAAATAAAAAAACTTGGATTGATCATGGGGAGGTAAATTCGTCTTTCTTTGCAACATTACAGGTGTGGAAACATATGACAATTCACAATATGCATCTCAGTGACAGACAGATTTTAACCTCCCTGGTAGCTATTCATGATGAAGCCGTGCATTTGAGGAATTTCTTCAGGCCCGTTCAAGCATTTCAACTCCATCTCTTTCACATTTAATTCAAGCTGAGGTATCAGAATTAGAGAATCAGAATATTTGTAGGTGTCCTTCGGAACAGGAAATTAAAGATGTTTTATTCTCAATTCCGGTAAATAGTAGTCCAAGCCCTAATGGCTTTGGGTCAAGATTTTTCCGTCGCTGCTGGTCCCTGGTGAAACCCGAGCTTCTCGAGGTCGTGCGAGACTTTTTCTTGGGGTTATTTCTTCCCAGGTATTATACTTCTTCATACCTTGTTTTAATTCCTAGGGTTCCCAATCCTTCATCATTTGATAAATTTAGACCAATAAGTCTTTGCTCAGTGGTCTATAAAATTTGCTCTAAATTGTTGGTTGAAAGACGTATGTCAATCTTGAATAGATTAATTTCTAGGGAGCAATGTGCATTTTTGCCAGGAAGAAGTATATTTGAAAATATTAATTTTACTCAAGAACTGGTTCATGATATTAACAAGACGGTTAGAGGTGGTAATATTATGATGAAGATTGATATGGCTAAGGCTTATGATACGATTGATTGGAATTTTTTATTCCAAGTATTGCATGCATTTGGATTTTCTATTAATATTTGTCATCTCATTAAACAATGTGTGACTACTACTTGGTATTCCGTGATGATGAATGGTATGGCAAAAGGTTTCTTTAAGGGTGGAAGGGATCTCCGTCAATGGGATCCTATCTCTCTCCTCACTTATTTATTCTTGTAGAGGAAGTATTCACGAGGCTACTACGTAGCAAGTTTCAGGATGGTCAGATAGGTTTATTTTCCTAACCACGTTTTGGCCCTTTGATCTCTCATTTACTTTATACGGATGACATGGTATTTTTGCTAATGGCTAAAAAAGGTCTGTCAAAATGATAAAAGATACGCTTAATGTCTATGCCAGCTGGTCGGGACAGGTTGTAATGCAGAGAAATCCTCTATTTTTTTTCTCTTCAAAAATTTCTTTGTCTAGAAGACGAGAAATTTTATCCATTACAGATTCACGTTGGAAGTTTTCCTGTTAAATACTTGGGTGTGCTATTATTTCTGGTCGTATGAAGTCCTTGTACTTGGAGGATTTGATTATAAAAATAAGAAAGCAAATAGAGGGATGGAAGATGAGTTTTTTATCTTCAGGGGCCCGATTATTACTCTTAAAGCATGTTTTATCAAGTGTGCCAGTTCATTTGTTAGCAATGTTGCATACCCCGAAGTCTGTTCTTGTTGTGATTAATCGGTTGTTTAGCACCTTTTTTTGGGGCTCGGTGGAGGGGAAGCCAAAAAAACAATGGGTGAAATGAGATTTATTGTGCAAACCAGTGGATGAAGGAGGAGTGGGTCTTCGTAGTCTTATTGATGTTCAAAAATCATTGCATCTAAAGTTTGCTTGAAAAATTCTCACAGAAAATTCTTTGTGGACTACTTTTTTTTAGGCCAAGTATGTGAGGGACCAACACATCTCTTTAGTCAATCCGTTAAAGGGGACCAGGTTTTGGAAGATAATCATGGACTCATTTCCTATTGTACTTCAGCACTTAACTTAGTTTGTTAAAGAAGTTAACATATCATTTTGGAGAGATAAATGGCTTGAGTCAAGCCCGATATATGATGAACTTAGAATTGTTAAAGAATGTATGCTCAAAATGAAATGTTAAAGACTGTATGCTCAAAAATAGCTGGGATGTGGAATTGTTGGTGCGTCTTGTCGGGTACGAATTATGTGACAAGATTTTGTCTAAGATAGGGGGTACCAAAAATGGTTCTGATATTTTAATATGGTTGGATAACTTGGATGGCAAATTTACTTCATCGAATGCTTGGGATTTAGTTAGTGTGGTTGCTCCAAAACAACAATAGTCGGAATGGATTTGGCACTCAACTTTGCCTAAGAAATTCTCTATGGCAATGTGGAAAGCTTTTTCAAATAGCTTGAGTATCGATGACTGTATAAGGCGCCTTGATATTCCTGTGGTTTCCAAATGTGAATGTTGTGAAGAAGGTGCTTTTGAATATTTAAATCATGTTTTATATAGGGCTAGAATTGCTTCAAAACTATGGAAGACTTACTCTAATTTCCTCGGTATTCCGTACGAGTCTAATCAATCTTGGTTTCGGACGGTGGAAGCATGTTTGAGAAGAACAAAAAAATCTTCTCAGGTTGGTAATTTGGTTGGTTTGGTTCCAGCAATTTTGATTTGGAGTTTGTGGTCATGGAGGTGCTCTGCTAAAATGAAAGGTCGTCGGGTGCATTTTGATGCTTTATGGATGTCAGTTAAATACTGGATTGGTTGGGTTGGTAGTAGATTGAGAGTTTTTTACCAATGGAATAAACAGGGTATTTCTATCCTGCAAGAGCTGAAGCTGCCAATTATTCACACTCATCCAAAACAGGTGCTTGCAATTTCTTGGCATAAGCCAAATCAAGGATGGTTTAAGTTAAATGTGGATGGTAGTAGTCTTAATAATCCAGGTGAATCTAGCGCAGGAGACGTGTTACGTAATCATGAGGGCATTACTCAATTTGCATTTACTGCATATACTGGCATTGGTTCTAATAATCACGCTGAATTGATGGCGCTTCTTCTTGGCTTGCGACGTTGTAAGTTATATGGTATTAATAATATTGTAATTGAGTTGGATTCGCTCTTGATTGTTAACTAGCTTAAGGAATAACGGTGTAATGTTTGGTATTTGGAGGATTTTTTAGAAGAAATTAAATGTCTTCTTATTGGGATGAATGTGCAATTTCATCATATTTTTTTAGAAGGAAATTTTGCGGCAGATTGGCTTGCGCAACTGGGTGGTAGTGGAAGTTTTAAAGAGTTCACACAAGAAAATATTCTTCAAATGTTTAAAGGAATTTTGCGACTGGATCGGTGTGGATTGCCTAATTTGAGAGTTGTTTAGTGTTTTATTTGTCTGACAGGTGTTGAGGTTTGTTTTTGTTTTCTTGGTTAGGTTGATCCTTTTCTTTTTGCATATTGGGTTTGGTTTTATATAAATCCTCAGACATTGAAAATGTAACCATAGTATTTCTCCACCACAAGTGAGGGTCTATTAATAAAATTGGGGATGGGTCACTTTTGGACATGTGGCCCTAACTCTTTTATAATATTAAAAAAAAAAAGTATACTAAGCTTGACATGTGTAAATGCCGTTCAAATGGAGGGTGGTGATGGTGTCATGTGTCAAAGAGGTTTCTAGTGCTTCTTGGTTGGCTTGGGTGCACTACATGGCATGGTGACAGTTGGTTGATGACATGGCATGCTAGATGCCACGTGGCGCTCTCCGATTGGCCCATTTGGCACCTGAGAATCACGAAAACTTTTATTGCACCATAGCATCCTAAAACTTCTCACGAATCCAATAGCACAAATCATTTTGTCTAATTATGATCCTAAATGCCTCAAAAAAATTCAAATAGCAATCCATTCCCTAATTAGATCATAACTCGATTATGCTTTCAAACTGAAAACCTACCTAGTTTTAATCCACGAGCTTATCCTAAGTTTTCATGGCATATCTAATGTCTAAATAAAATAAATTCTTTCCGTTTGAATTTGGTGGTGGCTTGATGCCATCGGTTTGGTGTAATTTTATGGAAAAAAATTTTGGTCAAATGCTCATAATGAATTTGAGGGTCTCTTAGAGATTGGATGGTGATGAAGGTGGCGTGAGGGTGTGGGTCATTTGAGCGTAGAAAATCAAACCAAAATGCAAGGCATAGGGTTTCCATCTAACTAGTGTTTAAGAGCATTTATTTTTGGATTTTTGGTTTGGTTTTTTAAACCAATTTCATCAACCAAGGCTTGGTCCAGTTCTAAAAATGATGATATGAGGTGTTAAAAGACAATAATGCCCTTAAGAAAAATGCACCAAAAGTTTGAGCTAGGGCCTGTTTTTGTCTATTTAAGCAAGTAAATGGGAGATAATTGAATGGAAGATCATTGAATGAATAATTGTCTATTTACACATATTGTAAAAACTCTCGTCTTTTAATTTTTTGTAAAAACTCAAAGCTTATTACAAGTTATATTTTAGCCGCAAAGAGTTTATATAATATTTGAGTGAGTTCAAATTTGTTCACATGCTGCTTCAATTTGCAAATTATTTTATTTATATAGTATTTTAAAACTATATTTATAAATTTTAATAAACAAATTTTGACTTTTTGTTAATATCTTTATATAGTTAACATATACATATATCAATTTTATATTCATAAGGATTTAAGTAACATGTTTAGTATTAAGAATGTGATTTTATAGAAAGACCCTTTCAAGTTGTTATCCAAACTTGAAGACTTCAAATGAGAGCATGATAGACATATCAAGTAAGTTCTACAGTATCTGTTGCTTAGAGCATCCCCATCCGGCCCCGCATCAGTCCCGCATCTCTATATTTTGAGGTAACTTTTAGGGTTTTTGAATAAAACTCATCTCCATCCGGATCCCCAAAATGCGGTTCAATTTAAGGGGCGCTACAGTAAATCCCCATATATGGGGATCCACTGTACATCCGCATCCCATATTCGCCCCAACGGTTTTGGAGCTCGACCCGCGACTTCTTCTCCCTCCCCTCCCCGGAACGCAACACCTGCACTCCTCCTTGGTCCAATCGAAGGTGAATCTCCGATTATATTGCCCCGATTTGTGATTTTTGCATTTCGATCTTTGGTTTCCCATTGTTGCATGTGAAGGAAATTTTTTTTTGCCTCTCGGTTGGTTCCTGTGTTGATTTCGGTGTTGGTTATGGTTTTGTGCCGTCTGTGTTTCTATCGGCGAGGGAATTTTGTGCCTCCTTGGTCCAATCGAAGGTGAATCTCCGATTATATTGCCCCGATTTGTGGTTTTTGCATTTGGATATTTGGTTTCCCATTGTTGCATGTGAAGGAAATTTTTTTTTGCCTCTCGGTTGGTTCCTGTGTTGATTTCGGCGTTGGTTATGGTTTTGTGCCTCCTGTGTTTCTATTGGCGAGGGAATGTTGTGCCTCCTTGGTCCAATCGAAGGTGAATCTCCGATTATATTCAAAACGATTTGTGGTTTTTGCATTTGGATCTTTGGTTTCCCATTGTTGCATGTGAAGGAAATTTTTTTTTGCCTCTCGGTTGGTATATAAATGTGCTATGAGTAAGAATTTATATAAATGTGCTATGAGTAAGAATTTATCATATGATTGCTGTGATTTTGGGTCTGTGCCGATGTTGAAGATGTGTGGATTTGATATTGCTATAAACTGTCATTTTGGGTAACTGCCGATTTGGGGATTTCTCTGGTGCTTTTGTGTGATGTTTGGTCACTGCTGATTTTGGTTATTGGTGGGTTATTAATCTACCCGAAATTATGGCATGAAACCCAAACTTGATGTTAACTTTTACAGATCATGTGGAGCATTGTCATTGTCACTTCTGTCGAAGCACCTTGTTGTTGAAAAATAATAGTAGATAGAACATATGTTTTCCCAATTAGAAATCCTTTTTTGATTTTGGATTTCTCTGCTGTCATTACAATTTTCAACAGTGGTATTGATCTGCCACTTTTTGGCTTTGAAGAGATAATGCAAACTATTACATAAGCTACTGCAAACTATGCTTATGCTACTGAATTTGTATTTTTTTTTTTTGAGTTTCATCTTTAAGGTACTTGTGACTATCACTTCTCTGTTGTCAGCATGAGTCTCTCTCTCTCTCTCTCTCTCTCTCTCTCTCTCTCTCTCTCTCTCTCTCTCTCTCTCTCTCTCTCTCTCTCTCTCTATTTATTTTCTATTTTAAGTTTTTATGCAACCAATTTTGGTTTGCAGTTGAACAATTAGTATTTCTCAAGTAATATATTTTTTTCTAGATTTCATGCATGTGTTATGAGTTATAGTGATGCTGTAGCATGTTGTTTTATCACTGGTGATACGTTCCTATATGGCAGCAGTTTATTTTTGAGAGTGTGTAATCATGGTAGCTCTGTGATCTGGTTTTGGTATGAATATGGCTGTCTAATGATATCTCAGCTTGGCATTTGTCACAAGGGATGAAATATAACAAGTTAGAATGTCATATTGTCTCATCATATTATGTGCTAATGGTTGGTTCTCTTATTGGCCTTTGACCGTGGCTATATACACACACACACCATTCATATATATATATATATAGGTACACACACATATTGAATGTACATTGGCCTTAACATTAATGAATGGTGTTTATGAGGTATGGAGAGGGGAAAATTTTAGTGGGTTAATTCAGATTATATTATATATAATATTACCAGATTTTTTTCATACCATTTTATTCATGATATAATTTTAGTGGGTTATTTTTTTTAGGCTCCTTGCATTTAATTGGTTCTACATGACTTGATATGCTGTACATGTGGATCATTTGCTAATTTTACCATAGGTAACAGCACTGTTTGGGTCTTTCGAGAGGGTAATTTATTCTGTGTTGTTGGGTCATTTGCAGTGTTTCGTATCTCTCGGGGGTGGGGGGCTGTTGTTAGGCTGTGATGATGGTGTTTTAGTGCGGGGTAAGACACAAGTGTAAATGGGGCCCACATTGATATGGCGGGGTAATCCTCACCCAGATGACCATATTGCAGTTTTTGGTACTTTCCACAAAAGGCAATCGGGGTTCGGGTGGGGTTTTGCAGCCATTCGCTGTAAGGCTCCTTACGTACGCATGCTGATTATATCATCACCATTCTGAGCCTTTTTACATATTAATATATTCTATATATTAGTGAATCGGATGGGGATGCTCTTATTTACAATTATTGTGATTTGCATGCTGTTTGGGAAGTGTTTTGTATTATGTGTAAACTAAACCCCGTTGGCTGTGATGATGACAATCGAATGTGGAGATACTGTGAAATGTTGGTCATTTCCTCAATGGCTAGGTAACCCGGACGGCCAATTGTCATTGGCAACCGGTTGTTGCAGCCACAAATGGGTGACCAAATTTCTTATGCGTCACCATTCGGTTCCTGAGCTGGCGACCCTGACTAAACCCCAACTTTCAATGTTTCTTGGTCTAACATTGAATTAATATTTTAGAAATGGATTCACAAGACCAAGGACATATGTACTTCACCAACCTCCTTAGTCAAGATCCTCAACTCGACCCCACTTACGGTGGGCAAAGTGGATCCTCCCCTATGACTCTTGGTGACTCTCCACCCCTACCCCCTAACGAGCTTATCGGCATTAGGAAATCAGTGAGGGGTGCGAACTTCACCCCTGAAGAAGACAAGTTACTTGTCTCTGCATGGCTAAATTGTAGCCTTGATGCCGTTCAGGGAACAGATCAGAAACACTCCCAACTTTGGGAAAAAATCTTTGAGTACTTTCAGCAATATAAAGAAACCACAATTGAGCGGACAATAAAGTCTCTAACACATCGGTGGTCAGTTATTCAAAAGGCCACAAATAAATTTTGTGCGAAACTAGCTCAAATTGAAGGGTTAAATCAAAGTGGCATGACCGAGCAAGACAAGGTAAAATTGGTTTACTCTTAGTATTTTACGTTCACATTATTTTTTGTGCTTAGTGGTTTAACATTGATTTTATTTGTTTACATGTAAGTTTGACAAGGCGAAGGTAATGTACCAGTCGTTAGAAAAATGCGCCTTTCAGTTCGAGCATTGTTGGCACCTGTTGAAGGACCAACCTAAGTGGATTTGGCGGGCCACAAAGGAGGATCCAAAGCGAAGGAAAACGATGTCCCCATCCCCGACCCCGACCCCGACTCGATGTTCTGCCGCGACGGAGGATTCAGTTTTTGATCTCGAGACAGAGAATGTGATAGAGAATGAGGTTATCGAATTGGACCGGCCAATGGGAAGGAAAGCTGAAAAAGGAAAACGAAAGGCCCAAGGCAGGCTAGCAGAGGAAAATCTCCTACTCAGAAAGATGAAGTATACTATGTTAGAGGAGTCACGCGCTCAGGAGAAAGAGTTTTATCGCCTGAAGGCCGAGAAGATGGAGTATGACAAGGAGAAAGAGGAAAAAAAATTACGCCTTGAAGATGAAAGACTGAGGTTGGAGGCAGAGAAGATTAAAATTGAAGCTGCAAAAGAGCAAAGTAAAATCCGTCAAGAGGACGAAAGACTGAGGTTGGAGGCTGAGAAAGTGGAGCTTGCGAAGAAGGAATCAGATCAGCGCATTATGATGATGGATGTGAGTGTCATGCCAGAAATGCAGCGGCTATATTTCGAGCAACTCCAGAGGGAAATCATCATGAGACGCAATAATGCCCGAGGATCAGATTGATTTTATATGGTTGTATTTGATATTTATTTAGTTTCCGACAATGATATATGTGTAAAAAAAAAATTGCCATTTTTTGGTACTTTTGAGGCTATTGTATAAATTGATATTTTTTGTGCAAGTAAATTGGATGTAACAAATTCAGACATCTTGATAAATTACCTCGAATATAGTCCATTATTATACTCAAAGAAATACGACAACAAACTTGATTACAATTAATATAATCACTACTAACATTAACGAATTACAAATGCAAAGCAGATTAACTCAAA
>QGSO01000380.1:0-79705 GCA_011037825.1 Carya cathayensis
TTGAGAGTGAACAAGGAAGAAGTAATGTTCAACTAGGGCTGTTCATCCGGGTTCCGACCCGGGAACCCGGGTACACCCAAACCGGAATCCGGATTTGAAATCCGGGCCGGAAACCGAACCGGATTAACCCGGGTCAGATCCGGGCCGGAACCCGGATGAACCCGGGTTTTGTAAAACCCGGATTCCGGGTTCCGGATTGAACCCGGTTTTTTTTTTTTTCACTTTAAAAGCATAATTTTTTATTTTATTTTTTTGATAAAAACCTATATTATAGCCCAAGGCTAGAAAGTTATCGAGTCTTCGGCTCATTTTGTCAAAGAATAAAAAGGCAAGGCTGGAAAGTTCAAAGAAATCAGATGTTAGTGCTGTGCATTCAGCTTCTCCAGGAATTTTCTAGTCCACATAGAATACGTCCAGGAATTTTCCAATATTGTTATTTAGTAGAATGAACTATGTCATTATAATATGGTTCAAAGAATTATATTTAACATAACATTTGAATCATTATTCAGAATCATTATTCATCTAAGATAACAACACAAGTTTCTTAACTCACAAACCAAGTTATTGATTACAATATTTTATATTACCGTTTGGTAGGAACAAACAAGCTCTTAAAAGACCCATTCCCCTGTTCCCCATAGATCTTGGGTAGGCAATAGTTGTTACTCCCACTAGAAGATAATAAGCACTATAAAACGTTCTGTATCTCAATCACTACAAATCTTTGAAGCAAACCAAACAACCTTTCCTGCCTTCCTAGTTGAAAAACTTCATTTTCTGTACAATAGTCTACTGCAAGATCATTGGTGGCAGATGAATCTCATGTTTGTAGATATCAACTTCGTATGTGCTCCACGGTGTGCTCTAAATAACGAATATTTCCTACAAGTTTGGGCATATGAAGTAGTATTGAAAGAAGTTGCATGTTTTATAGAAGCAGTAATCTGTAAAGAACATTAAGTTGACAGTGTAAGTTGTATACCACTCACATTCTTAATCCATGAATTGAAGTCCTTCCAAGTTCTAACTAACATAATTCTCTCCCATGTATGAGAATTAATTAGATTTGCAATATTTTGACATGAAGCTATTCTTCAGTAGCAGTAAAAATTCTCAAAACTATGGTTTTTATCCAAGTTAAGAAACTTGGTTTCATAATTGCTGAAGAATTATCAAGCCAGTACATAGCCGAAAAAATATATATCCACACTTTTCAAGCCAAGAAAAACAACCTATTGTTTATGCTGTTTATTGATCCATTATGCTTTCTATCTTATAATATTCACCCATTGTATTTTCTCATTATTAAAACACCTGTTGTATTTTTCATTTGGCCATATAAATTATTTCTTTCCCAGCAACCAAACAAATAAACAAAAAATTATTTATTTCCCCTCGTTTTCCCAGCAACCAAACAGATAAACAAAATTATTTCTTTCCCCTCGTTTTCCCAGCAACCAAACAGATAAACAAAATTATTTCTTTCCCAGCAACCAAACAGATAAACAAACAATTATTTCTTTCCCCTCGTTTTCCCAGCAACCAAACAGATAAACAAAAAATTATTTCTTTCCCCTCGTTTTCCCAGCAACCAAACAGATAAACAAAATTATTTCTTTCCCCTCGTTTTCCCAGCAACCAAACAAATATACAAAAAATTATTTCTTTCCCCTCGTTTTCCCAACAACCAAACAGATAAACAAAAACAGATCTGAACTTGAACAGAGATGCTAGCACATACTTGACCATAAAAAACCCATAAAAAAAAATGGATACATTCAGATCTAACGTAAATAGCAGATCTAAAAAACTTGAAAAAAAAACCACCCCATGTTTAACAAAAAATAGCAGATCTACATTCTTTGTTGGATCGATCGATCGATCAAGAGAGAGAGAGAGAGAGAAGAGAGACTACCTATCTAAAGTCCGCCGGCGACGGCGAGAGGGATAGACGGCGGCAAAGCTTGAAGGCGAAGGCTAGGGTTACGTACGTTGGGCTCGGACGCGAGAGAGAGAGAGAGAGAGAGAGAGAGAGAGAGAGAGAGATGAGGATCACAAAATTATTTTTATATATATATAAACCGGGTACCGGGGTTTAAATCCGGTACCCGGGTATAATACCCATAACCGGCCCGGATTGGGCCGGTTTTAATAATGCGGGTTTCGACCCGGATTTGATCCGGGCCGAAATCCATAACCGGACACCCGGTTATCCGGGTTCTGGGCCATCCGGCCCGTATGAACAGTCCTATGTTCAACATTTATCAAGCCATGAAATTTCCTGAAGATCCAAATACTTGCTTCCAGGTGGATGTCATTAAGCAATGTGTAGAAGAGGCTTTTCAAGAAGAGATGCCATCCGATCACCTAGAACGTTGTATCACCACTTCATCTCATGCTTGTGATTTTAATAATTCTGCTGTTTGTGAATCTGACTTGCCTTTTGTTAGTGAAGAATTTCTCCACTATGTTTTTTCTTTGGGAGCCTTGCAGCAGGTTACATCAATTAATGATGAAGTGGGGAAGCTAGAGCCGGTGGTACCAAAGAGTGAATCTGAAAATGCTCAAGAAAAGGTGTAGAAAAATACAACTTCGGAGATGAAGCAATTACCTGAGCATCTTCGCTATACATTCTTGGGTGATAGCGATACCTTTCCAGTGATTGTTGCTACATCACTCACACCCGAAGAAGAGGAAAAGTTGCTACGTGTGTTGAGGGAGCATAGAACAGCATTGGGATGGACTATTTCTGACATAAAAGGAATAAGTTCATCCATTTGCATGCACAAGATTCTAATGGAGGAGCTTTACAAACCAACGATCGAGCACCAAAGATGATTAAATCCAGCAATGAAGGAAGTCGTGAGAGTTGAGATTTTGAAACTCCTTAATGCTGGAATCATATATGCTATTTCAGATAGCTCATAGGTAAGTCCAGTGCAAGTTGTACCAAAGAAAGGTGGAATGACGGTGGTGAAAAATGACCACAATGAGTTCATTCCTACAAGAACAGTCACGGGATGGCGTGTTTGCATGGATTACCGCAAGTTGAATAAAGCAACAAGGAAGGATCATTTTCCACTTCCATTCATTGATCAGATGTTGGATCGATTGGCTGGGTACTCCTACTATTGCTTTCTAGATGGTTATTCGGGGTATAATCAGATTGATATAGCTCCTGAGGATCAAGAGAAGACTACATTCACATGCCCCTATGGAACATTTGCTTTTAGGAGGATGCCCTTTGGATTATGCAACGCCCCTGCGACATTTCAACGTTGCATGATGGCCATCTTTTCTGACATGGTGGAAGAGATAATGGAAGTTTTCATGGATGACTTTTTAGTTTTTGGTACATCTTTTGATCATTGTTTGCATAACTTAGCTCTTGTTTTGCAGAGATGTGAAGACAAAAATCTAGTCCTGAACTGGGAGAAGTGTCATTTCATGGTTCAAGAAGGGATCGTGCTTGGCCATAGAGTGTCATCCAAAGGAATTGAGGTGGATCGAGCCAAAATTGCAACCATAGAGAAACTACCACCTCCAAAGAACGTGAAGGGAATCAGAAGTTTTCTGGGACATGCGGGTTTTTATAGAAGATTTATCAAGGATTTTTCTAAACTCTCTAAACCTTTATGTAATCTTCTTGAGAAAAATTCTGCATTTGACTTTGATGTTGTTTGCTTGCAGGCTTTTAATGCACTCAAGGAGAAACTTATTTCAGCACCAATTGTGATTGTGCCTGATTGGAGTCAACCTTTTGAAGTCATGTGTGATGCAAGTGACTATGCAATTGGAGCAGTGTTGGGGCAAAGGCAAGACAAACTGTTTAGAGCCATCTACTATGCAAGCCGGACATTGAATGATGCTCAATTGAATTATACGACAACTGAGAAGGAGATGCTTGCTGTGGTGTTTGCTTGTGACAAATTTAGATCGTACCTCATTGGTACAAAGGTGATAGTGTTCACTGATCATGCAGCACTTCGCTACTTGTTTGGCAAGAAGGATGCTAAGCCGAGGCTAATTCGTTGGATCCTCCTTCTTCAAGAATTTGATTTGGAGATTCGGGATAAGAAAGGATGTAACAGCCCGCTAAAATTATCAGTTTTGGATTATTTCCCGACAGCAATCACATCTCTCTTGTCTTTACCTCTCTGGAATCACGCGTATAGATTATCTTTTCCGTAAATCACGTAATTTGTTCTTCACCGACAGCTGTAAAATCATGAACAGTTCTATCCTAAGCGTTGTACCTCGATGGCGTTTTTCCGGATCTTATCCATCGAATTTCAAAGTATTAAATAAGCTTGTTTTTAAAGTAGCACAATTATAATAATTTAATGAGTTCTGAAAATATTATAATTGTGGATATTTATTTAGATTAAATATTTTAATTGTTTTAAGATATTAAGAGGTTTAATTTTACGTTGAAAATTCTTATTTAAATTTAAGTGTTTTATGCACTTTGATTAATTAACGGTACTTTATCATTTTTATATAATGATGAAGAAATATTATTTTTATAAATTTTAGTTTATAAAATAATATTCTACCTTAATTCATCATAGTGTTTTATTTAAAATAAGACATTTAAGCGTTTTTAATCAGTGTTTTAACTCACTGTTGGTTTATTTGAGGATCCCGAAATGTAGAATTGAAGCGATATACTCTGGCCCTACCTTTTTTCTCTTCACTTTTTCTCTTTTTCTTTTTATTTTCTTTTTTTCTCTCCCTTTCTCTCTCTTTGGCCGACGGATGCGTGAACTCTCCACCATTGCCGTTCGGGTTTGAGCTCCAGCCGGCGCCACCTCCGGCCGCCGGACCCCACCTCCCACTCCGGCCTCTCCCCCTCCCTCCGGCGAGTCCAACCACGCCGGTGGTGTACTAAACCGGCCTCTCCTTCTCTCTCTCTTACCGTTCTCTTCCTTCTTGTCTCATTACCGTCGCCGCCCCTTTGACCGCCCGTTTCTCCGCCGTCCGGTGGAGGTGTCGTACACCGTCCCCGCCATTCTCTTCCTCTCTCACCAAAGTTCATCCCCTCCAATTTTCAGAGCCATCGGACCAGCCGTTAGTCTCCGAGAGCCGCCGGAAGTTGCTGCCCCTGCCCTGTTTTCTCCCCTGTTGCCGATTTCTTTCTCCGCCCAGAACCGCCGCTCGCCGGCGGCGTGGACTACACCACCCACCCAGATTTCTTCCCCTCTCACCGGTGAACATCCCCTCCAAGTTTCACCTCCATCCGAGCCACCGTTAGCCGCCACTCTCGCCTCCAAACAAATGGGTTTTTAAGGTTTTTCACCATTTTGGACCACCATACACGGCCAAATCAGCCACCAAGCACCACCATTGGACTCACCTCATCAAGGGCTTCCTCCCCATGTCTTTCTTTTTCCCAAACTCTCACTTTTTTCATATGGGTTTCTCAAAACACCCGTTCGGTTGCACCACCGTGCGCCGCCGTACACGGCCACCCGTGGTGTTTCACCACCACCATCTTGTTCCTCTCATCCTCATGAACCTCTCCAAGAAATTTCATGGCCAACGGAGCTTCGTAGAGCTCACACTCTCCCTCACTCTCCAAGGCCAAAAATGGTTTCAAACGGCCGATCCGCCGCCGTTAGCCACCGTCCGACCACCACCTCACCACCACAGCTCCACCACATGTTCCTTTACCTTTCCCTAGCTTTCCATGAAGTTCTATGGCTTTTCGCTACCTCGCGTCTCCTCCGCTCACCGTTCGGAGTTACTATTCACGGCGTGACGCCGCCGTGCTCCGCCACCTTTGACCACCACGAGGCGACCGTGAGTCTTCCAAGACCACGCCTAGCCTTTCTCAAGCCCAAACTACCACTTTATGTGGTGGACAGACACCGTACCGCCACGTACGCTCCTCCGACGCATGTTCGTGACGAACAACGAGCGACGCACGGGTTATCCCGTCGATGGTATAACCTTCTATCTCTAGTTATTTTACGTTTAAAATAGTTAGTTGGTTGGTTTGTGAATTGTGTAGTTGTATTTGTGGAGTTCGTTGCGTAGTTGTGAAGGGAAGTGTGGTTGTGAAGTGTTGAGTTTGATTGTGTATTTTGTGGACTGTGCTGTGAAGTATAGGCGTGAGATGGATGCCGTAGATGTGATACGGCGGGTTGTGTGAAGAGAATACGCGTGTAGCGTACTCTGTGTAATGCAGCGACGCGCCGCGCGACGTGCGCTGTAATGATGTGTGTCGTAGAAGGAAGGGAGTACGCATGTAGTGTACTCCGTGTTGTATGGCGATGCATCGTGTGATGTGCATCGTGTTGATGAGTGTTGTAGCGAAGGAAGTACGCGTAGTGCGTACTCCGTGTCGCGTAGCGATGCACTGTGAGACGTGTATCGCAGTGATGGGTTTTGTAGTGTGGATGGAAGAGAGTTCACGTGAGTGTACTCTGTATTAAGTCGTGAAACACCGGATGGCGTGTCACGAAGGGTTGGATGGCGTAACAGAGAAGTGTAGAGCATGGTGTAGTGTTGGGAAACTGTATGACAGTGTCCCGAAGCAGTGGTGTTATGGATTATAGTTTGGGGTGACTGGTGTCATCTTGTGGTTGACTATGGCTAAGAGTATATGGATTGAGAAAGGAATTGTTTGTTGGTTATTATTGATAATTTTAATGAACTTGTTTTAGTGCAAAGGCTTTATGAAGTCAAATTATCTCTTCTGGGTATAGTGAAACCTCAAGTTGCCGTGGTGTTGCAAGTGCTCATAATATGACAATTGAGTTCAGAAGTGAAAATCTTAAGGACTTGAGTGTTCCTCTTCCAGCTGTTGTGCAGTTCCTCGTGTTTCGCACTCTATTCTCATAGAACGCGACGATCGAGGTAAGTTAGCCTCTAACTTACTATCAGTTTATTGTGTATGTGTGATGGGTAAGGGAACTACAATTTATGTATGTATGTTATCGTATATGCCATGTCATGATATGTCATTATATGTTCATCTGTTACGTATGATTTAATATCTCATGAATAATTATCTGTTACATAATCTTTTCTGTCATACAATTATGTATGTTATAAGTATGCCATGTTAAGTATGCCATGAAATGTTATGATTAAATCATATGGTGCCATTTACAAGTATACGCCATGTTAGAAAAGTATATGATATTAATTAATATCTCATGCATTAAGAAAGATAAGATATGTTATGTTACGTATAATACGTGGGGCCACAACAACTGTGGAGTACGTATTATATTTATGTTACTTATAATGCGTGGGGCCACAACAACTGTGGAGTACGTATTATATTCTATGTTACTTATAATGCGTGGGGCCACAACAACTGTGGAGTACGTATTATATTTATGTTACTTATAATGCGTGGGGCCACAACAACTGTGGAGTACGTATTATATTTATGTTACTTATAATGCGTGGGGCCACAACAACTGTGGAGTACGTATTATATTTATGTTACTTATAATGCGTGGGGCCACAACAACTGTGGAGTACGTATTATATTTATGTTACTTATAATGCGTGGGGCCACAACAACTGTGGAGTACGTATTATATTTTATGTTACATGAAGTATGGGGCCACAACAACTGTGGAGCATACACTACATGAGACACAGCAATTGTGACATGTAGAATACGTGGGGCCACAACAACTGTGGAGTACGTATTATATTTTATGTTATGTGAATTCATGGGGCCACAACAACTGTGGAGCATGAAGTATGGGGCCACAACAACTGTGGAGCATACACTACATGAGACACAGCAATTGTGACATGTAGAATACGTGGGGCCACAACAACTGTGGAGTACGTATTATGTTTTATGTTACTTGAATACGTGGGGCCACAACAACTGTGGAGTACGTATTAATGCACGTTATTAATCAAGACAATTAAATAAGATTCCAAGTTTATGTTAAGTCAAGTTTCAGATCAAGTTCATGTTATGTTATGCTCACGTACATGTTATGTTCATGTTCATGTTATGTTCCAAGTTCATGTTCACATCATGTTATGTTCACGTTTATGATACGTTCAAGCTCACGTTCATGTTATGTTATGTTCATGTCCATGTTATGTTTCACGTTCATGTTATGTTGATTGTTCATGTTATGTTTTAAGCTTAAGTTCATGCCATGTTAAGTCAAGTTCAGTTCACGCTTAAGTTCTGGTTAAGTCATGCTATATGTCAAGTTATACTATGTTTATGTATGACTATAATTATGCATTTATGCTTTTACTGCCATGCATGCATTTTTAACCTGTGTATAAGTTTTATGTTAACTTACTGAGATTTGTAATCAAATCTCACTGTGGTAGTCCCAACTACCATTCCCCCCGAATGGTAGATCTTGTTACAGGACCCGAAGGAGAATTGGAATCTGACCAACTGAATACAGTCGACTAGGCCACGGTGCGATGTTGATGATGGTATAGTATTTAACTTAGGTTAATACTTACACTTTTGGAGTTGTATCTCAAGTATTCTTTTGATCACAACCATTTTAGACTAGTGTGGTGATCACGGCTTTTTAGTATGCCTTTATGTATGAAATATGTTTCAAGTATTTGGGATATTTTTAGTTTGGTGCATAGTATTGCTAAAGAAAAAAAATTATCCGCTGCGAATATTGCATAATGCTAGATGCATGTTAGGAACATTGCATCTTATATGTCATGAACGGGGGCAGGTAACCTTGTGTTGCATGTCTCGACGCTTCAAATGTCTCGTTCAATCCCAAGCGGAATTTGGGGGCGTCACAAAGGAAGTGAAAACTTAGTGGCTGACCATCTCTCTCGGTTAGAGCAAGAGGAAGAAAGATCATGATTCAGTGGTCCAAGAGGCATTCCCTGATGAGCAGTTGTTTGCATGTGAGATCAAACTTCCGTGGTATGCTGATATTGTTAATTACCTAGCTTGTAAAGTTTTACCACCTGATCTTACTTACCATCAACGTAAGAAGTTTTTGCATGATGTGAATTATTATCTTTGGGATGAGCCTTTGTTGTTCAAGAGATGCCCTGATCAAATCATTAGAAGATGTGTGCCAGAAGAAGAGATGCAAGACATCCTCCATCATTGCCATTCATCATCATATGGAGGACATTTTGGAGCCACCCGTACAGCAGCTAAGGTACTTCAAAGTGGGTTCTTTTGGCCTTCCATTTTTCGTGATAGTTACACTTTGGTGAAAACTTGTGACCGGTGCCAACGTATGGGAAATATTTCAAGGCGTCATGAGTTACCACTGAAAGGTATCTTAGAAGTTGAGTTGTTTGATGTCTGGGGAATAGATTTTATGGGCCCTTTTCCTCCTTCTTTTGGCTTTACTTACATCTTATTAGCAGTTGATTATGTGTCAAAATGGGTGGAAGCAATTGCTACAACAACAAATGATGCAAAGGTAGTGCTCAAATTTCTGCACAAGAACATATTCACAAGATTTGGCACTCCACGAGCTATTATTAGTGATGAAGGGACTCACTTTTGCAACAAGTTGTTTGAGAATCTTCTTTCTAAATATGGTGTGAAGCACAAGATAGCACTTGCTTACCATCCTCAAACTAATGGCCAAGCTGAAATTTCAAATAGAGAGATCAAGAAAATCCTTGAGAAGACGGTCAAAATCAATAAAAAGGATTGGGCGAAGAAGCTTGATGATGCTTTGTGGGACAGCCTTTAAAACACCTATTGGGATGTCTCCATACCGATTAGTGTTTGGAAAGGCATGTCATATTCCTGTAGAGTTGGAGCATAGAGCTTATTGGGCTGTGAAAAGGTTTAACTTTGACTTGAAGGCAGCAGGTGAAAAGAGACTTCTTCAATTGAATGAGATGGAAGAGTTCCGGAATGATTTATATGAAAATGCAAAGATCTATAAAGAGAAGACGAAGAAGTGGCATGACAAACAGATTCTTAGGCGAGAGTTTGCACCAGGGCAGCAAGTTTTACTATTCAATTCACGACTCAAACTCTTCCCGGGAAAATTAAAGTCAAGATGGACAGGTCCTTATACAATTTATGAAGTTTTCTCTTTTGGAGCAGTAGACTTGAAGGACAAGACAGGGAATATTTTCCGAGTTAATGGTCAAAGATCGAAGCACTACTATGGAGAACAAGTAGAGAGGAACTATGCATTGATTCCTCTTGGAGATCCTAATTGATGAGGATTGGAAAGTCTGGCTGTAGACTTTAAAACAAGCGCTTATGGGAGGCAACCCATAGATCTATCCTTCATTCTTTCATTTATTTTATTATCTTTATTTATGTAGTTTTAATAATTTGGTTTTTGATGCAGGTTTTTGTTTTAGCATGAATAAAGAGCTGAAAATTTTCTAAGCTATGGAAGATTCATTATGAAACCAGGGAAGTTATTTCTTCAATCTTTTTTACTTTTGCGTTACAATGAGGACATTGTTTAGTTTAAGTTTGGGGGTATGACTATAGTCATTTGATCCTATTGTTTTCTAAGTTTTGGGATGTTGATGGGTTGCTTGATTCTCTTACCAAGCATGCATTGGAGTAAGATTGAATTCTCTATGATTCTGAAATTTGTGATTGAAGATGGTTTTGAGAAAAATTTTCAAAATTTCTTTTATGTCAAGTGAAGTTTTGTGGGTACTTTGGTTTAAATCTTTGAACTTGAACACAATTGAGCACATAGTCGTTTTTCTTTGATTCCATTTTGCTTATGAAGAGAAGAGGTTGAATTAATCGAAAGAAGGAAGTTCGATTTTGCTTTGCTCTAGAATCCGTTGATGGGTCCTTGAAGCGAAATCCTAGTTGAGACCAAATATTAGAGAAATGATCTAGGCATTTCTTTGGCAACCGAAAAGCTTTCCCAGCCGTCCTAAATGTCATGCCATCATTACATGGTGTGTTTCCATAGTCAACCCCCTTGAGCCTTATTTTACATAAGTCTTTATTTGTCCTATGAACTACATAAACCATGCCCGCTCTAAGCCTGAAAAACAATGAATCTACCCTTGATAGTTTGAGAAAATACTTTGATGGAAAGTTTCATTTAAAAGAGAAAATTAGTGAAAGAGAATGATCCGTACTATATTTGCTCTGTTTGATCAAAGAAGAAGAAGAAGAAGAAGAAGAAGAAGAAGAAGAAGAAGAAAGGAAGTGAAAAAAAAAAGAAGAAGACAAAAAAAAAAAAAAAAAGTCACTAAGCGGAATGTGAATTACCTCAAATTTTGTTAAGGGAATGGTTGGTATTGCATCAGTGATTACAGCAATACTAATGCCACAAGGATGAGCATATTGCTAAAGAAAGAGCTATGATTTGAATCATGTGGAAATCTCTTTTAGTGTTCTTTTCACAAAGTATTTTCACAGTTTGCTTTGATTTTCCATATCTAGTTCTTTCTTAACCCTCACCTTGTGGCCTATCATTACAAGCTTATTAAAGACCTTTTAATCTCTGATTTTGGTGTTGACTACATTAGTGGAGAGGATTTCTGAAAATTGGACTTATGGGGTTAAGTTTTAAGAGAATTCTTCTGATTTTGGTTGTTCTACTTTTATCTGAGTTTGCAGGTGGTTTGAGGTTAAATTGACTATCTCACACACACACTCAAGGTCTTAGCTTTAGGTTGAAGTAAACGCCTAACTCTTGCTTGACAAATTGCAAAATTTTTGATTGATTTTCTTGCTATCTTTGATGTTAAAAGAGTAAGATACTAGTGATGAAATCTAAATTCATAAAAGCTTGGTGAGTGATGATACTTCTCTTTGGGGTCGAGTTGATATTGCCTAAACTATCATTTGCTTTTTCTTTTTGTTTGAGGACAAACAAAGTTTTAAGTTTGGGGGTATTTGATGACTTGAAATATTTCATGTTGCAGAATTTACAACTTCGCTCGAGCGGAAGCTTTTTGCCGCTCAAGCGAACTCAGGCAGATTCAAACGTTCGACAACCGCTCGACAGTCAGCTCGAGCGGGATGCGGGAAAACAAGTTCGCTCGAGCGGAGACATTGGCCGCTCGAGCGAAATCAGGCAGAGTCGACCGCTCGACACCCCGCTCGAGCGAATATCGTATTTTGACAGATCTAGGGTTTTCCGCCGTCACATCATATAAAAAGTGATTTTTCACTTTATGGCCGTACTTTTTGACTGGAGAACACCTTTTGGGACTGAAAAACACATCTAGAAGGATTCAAATCATCCGTTTTGGAGAGGGGATTCCACATATTGCACGTACGTTGGAATCATACACGAGCACAGACGGGAGAAAAGCCGTGAATCAATTCCTTGAGTTTTTGACGACGAATTGCAGCTGCAAGGAGTATTTTCAGCGTTTATTTTCTTCCAATTTTCTCAGAACAATTATGGTGAATTCTTTTATGTTGAATTCAATTTCTAGTATGAGCTAAATTTCTTTATTCTAGGAAAACGATGTAACCTAGTTCCAAACTATGCTTAATTGTCTATTCTAATTTAAGGCAATTCTCTCTTTGTTTATCTGAATTATTTTGAATTTATTGCTTCCAATTAACTGGCCATTGATTAGATGATTTTTAATCTTGTGATTTGCTATCGAAAGAGGGAATCATAGGGTAGATCTTGAATATTTCAGCATAGGTAAGTATAGAGATCGAGAGACTTGTATGACCCTATGTAGTAATTAAATCATTGGTCTTAATGTGTTCTTGATTATTTAATTTGCATATTCTTGTGTGAATTGATGAACAAGAATAATTTCCAATTGACTATCGAAATAGGCTTTTGGATGAATTAGAGATTTGCTAATAGACACAAATAGAATTAAATTAAATTAGCTGGATGATAAAAGTATAGTGACGAATTAGGTGAAATCGGTTTCCTAGAAGTTTTCTTTCCCAATAATCTGATCTTGAAACGTCAGTTTTATTTCATTTGCTTATTAATCTTTGAGTAAATTTTAGTTTAAATTGCAACTCCAAAATCTTAGTGATTCCTCTAGATAAAATCGAGGTTAGTATAATTTTGGTATTTGGCATAAGTAAGGTACCAATCCCTGAGGACGATACTCTTCTTACCACTTTATTATAAAACTACGATACTGTGCACTTGCAATTTTGCACCGATCAGGCAGTATGATAGATGGGTGATCCATGATGGCGTCAAGAACATATATAGCTTTGTAAAGGATGGAAAAATAATCAAACTTGCTCCTTTAACTCCAACACAGGTCCATGAAGACCAACTGAAGTTCAAAAGTGAGGTTGATCAAAATGGAATGAGAGAAAGTGAGATTGATCAGAAAACAAAGAGTGAAACTGAGGTTGTTCAACAAAGAAAGAGAGAAACTGAGATTGCTAAAAAAAGAGAGAGTGAAACTGAAGTTGGGCGAAAAAGAAAGAGTGGAAATGAAATTGAGGAAGAACAAAATAGTGAGGCCAAAACCTCAAGAGAGGGAGAGAGTGAAGAAAAAACAGAGAGTGAAAAGGAAAAAGAAAGTGAAAAGAATAAAGAGAGTGAAAGGAAAACAAAGAGTGAAAAGAGAAGAGATAGAGAAGAAAATGAGAGGAAAACAAAAAGAAAAGGGAGTTCTTTCGCTAAGGCAAGTTTTCATACTAACGAACTTGACGTTCCTTTGCCTACTACTATTGTTGTTTCTTTGTTGCAGGGATATAAGGTCATGATTCCTAGTGGTGTGTTTAGTGGATTGCCACCTATTAGAGAGATAGAGCAATACATTGATTTTGTGGCCGGTGCAATAATCCCTACCCGACCTTTCTTTGAAGAACATGAGTCCTTGATACACTTGAAAGGACAAGGTAAGTTGACTAGAATGCATGCCAAATGGGAGGAATGTATTGAGATTTTTCCTCAGGTAATCAAGTACACACATGGTAAGGAAACTTTTGTGGCTTGTACATTAGCAAGAAGGTATGATCGTATCATTATTTTAAATGCAAAGTTATTGAGATTTGAATATGACAAGAAATTGCATGCTAATGATGATGACTTTGCCAGTGTATATGGAGTACGTGAGAAAACATCGTTTGGTAAGTGCTATAGACTAGATTGGTATTTGTTTGGAGAGAATAAACTTTGTGTGCCTACTAGTTTTATGTGTGAGTTGCTTGTGTGTGATAGATATGGAAGTAGTTTGTTGGGTAATCTAGGTGTGCTGAAGATTTTTTATGTGTTACATGAACACCTTTGGGCGTATCATTTGCCATTTATTGACGTGTTGCATGAACGTTTGTGGCAGTATCATTTGCCATTCATTGACGTGTTGTATGAACGCTTGTGGGAATATTATTTGGCATTCATTGAGGTTGCATATAATCTGAGTTGTCATTTTGGTGTAAAGAAGAATTTAGGCATATTGCAGGAATACTTTTGGGAGTATGGTTTGCCATTCATTGAGGTCGCATATAATTGGAGTGGTCATTTTGGTGTAAGGAAGGCTTTAGATGTGTTTCATGAACGTTTGTGGGAGTATCATTTTCCTTTCATTGAATTGTTGCATGAATGTCTGCGAGAGTATCATTTATCATTATTAGAGTTTGCATATAAGAAGACCATGCATACTACTATTTCTCATTCATCTTTTGAAGGTGCTTTTGGTTTTAATCCACTTATACATTTTGATTTAATGCATTTACCTGTTGATGACAGAAATAGCTTGGATGGACATTTCCAAATTCTTGATAAAATTAATGATACTTCATATCTAGTGGATCTTCCAGGTAAGTATCATGTGTTTGCTATTTTCAATATTATTGATCTTTTTCCGTTTGATCCAGGTGGAGATTCGAGGTCGAATCCTTTTGAGGAGAGGGGGAATGATGGGCCCCAAGGAGGACCAAGTCTTAAGGATCAATTACAAGATTAAGAGCCATGAAGATCAAGGGAGCAATGCAAGAATTGGTGCAATCCAATTGGGATGAAGCTAGCAAGAGCCCAACACTCATGATGGGCTTGAAAGAAGGAGAACCAGTTTTGATCCACTTGATCTAAGCTATGGAAGACACGACTTGGGCCTATTATTATTGAAGGCCATGGACTTATTTATTTCATTAAAATGGCTTATTTTATTAGTCATAGGAATTAATTAGAATAATTGGGCTTGAGGATGCTTGGCCACATATGTCTTATTTCTAATGGACTAGGGTTTTCTTTGGGAAGGCCTTGTATTTTGGCCAAGGGTTTATTTGGAAACTTATTATTTCACTAGGGTTTAGAAGTTACTGTAGCGCGGCGTACGACACTGTTCACGCTACAGTACCGAGGCGCTTTCATTAGGGTTTTTGGGAGTTGTCTATTTAAACAACTTATAGCCTCACTTGAGAGGCAGAATAGATGGAATTTATTTGAGAGTTTGAGTTATCTCCTCTTGTTCTTCTTGAACTTATTAAAGGTAAATCAAAACCTTTGTGGCGTTCCTCCTTTGTAATTTGGGTTCTTGAGACGGATTCTTCAACGGGTCTAGATTTTAATATAATCTAGGTTCTTGGAACGGGTTCTCATCGGGTCTAAATTCTCCATTCATATATCTGAGTTTGGCTTTCTTGGGGTTGTTTTTCCAGTATTGTTGTTGAGTCTCAAAGCAAGTCGATTGGGGTTCACATCAGTACTTTTTCCGTTAATCACTTTGCTTCATTTTAATTTACATTTAAAATTAATCTTTGTTCTGTATTAATCATTTAATATTTTCCTTTAGTTTCTTTGTTCCTTCTGCTATTCTTTAAATTTTCTCCCTGTAGAATCGACTCACCAAAGCTGTGCTACAACTACCGCGTTATTCTTTGGGCGTAATCAAATTTTGGCGCCGTTGCCGGGGAGACAGTAGAAGAATTGTTAGATAATTTTTCTTTTCAGTAGTTTGTAAAGGCGATAACTTCGTTTCCTCTTTTAGCTTTTTGCATCTTTATTTTATTTTATTTTTCTTTTTATAGTTTTGGTTTTTTTTTTTAGTGTTGCGTTTTCCTCTACCTTGCATGCACAGGTATAGAGACGCCTTGGGTCGGTTTGCTTGTAGACCTTTGTTTGATGAGTCAGAGTCAAAGCCTAATTTTTCTAATAATTTATTTGATAATTTTTCTAATTATGAGAAAATGAGTGAAAACGAAGATCAACCCACTAGGACCCTTCAAGATTACCTCCATCCCACATGCACAGCCACACCATCATGCATCATATTTCCAGCTAATACTCGCCAATTGGATTTTAAAACAGGGATGATACAGTTACTCCATACTTTTCATGGCTTAGAAAATGAAAATTCATATGTGAACATTAGGGAGTTTGAGGAAGTAGTTGCGACTTTTCATAGTCAAAATGCAACTGATAACATTGTGAGACTTAAGTTCTTTCCTTTCTCTTTGAAGGATAGAGCTAAGAGTTGGCTATACTCACTGAGACCATGATCTATTGGGTTAGGGAATGAAATGACTTAGGTCTTCTTTAATAAATACTTTCCTCAACATAAGATCAATGCTTTAAAAAGGCAAATCTCCACCTTTGCACAAAAGGACAGTGAGACTTTGTATCAGTCTTGGGAGAGATTTAAGGAGCTATTGAGTATGTGTCCTCACCATGGGTATGAGAATTGGCGCTTAGTGAGCTATTTTTATGAGGGACTTACACCTAGAGAGCGCCAATTTGTGGAGATGATGTGTAATGGTGAGTTCTTACAGAAGGATCCTGATGAGGCCATAGAATACCTCAATGAGCTTGCTGAAAAAGCTCACACTTGGACTGGATCTAGTGTTATTGAGAGCACAAATAGGTCACGACCTGCAGGAAACCTAAATTGTAACAGCCCGCTAGAAATTCAATGGTGGAATTTCTATAGACATTAGAAACCTCGTGAAAACCCCATAAGTTTTTACGAATCGGCTAATCGCATAAATTCTAGTCTGTCAACATAGTTAGTATTATCACTCACTATGGTGCGAGAAATGCGATTTTATTTGTTTGAGGTAGTTAGAAGTGTCAAATTACATTATAGTCTACACCACTAGACTCAGCTGAATATTTAGGATTTTTCAGTACTAAGTTTATTATGCACTTTTTTGGAGTGAATAGTAACCTCGATAAGCGTACTAAGTGCAGTGTTTTCAAAATCACAGTGTGAAATGTCACCTAAGCAAAATAGTTTTTTTTCATCTGAGCAACCAATTTGAGTTAGATCAAGAGGGTTTCAACCCTAGTAAAACCCTAAATGGTTGAAATCCATTTGAAACCCCAAAAACTTGGTTGAAACCGAAATCCTAAATGGTTTCCCCAAACCCTAAAGTTGGCATTCAAACCCTGATGTGAACCCCAATCGATTTGCTTTGAGACCCAACAACAATATTGGAAAAACAACCCCAAGAAAGCCAAACTCAGATTTATGGATGGAGAATTTAGACCCGATGAGAACCCGTTCCAAGAACCTAAATTATATGAAAATATAGACCCATTGAAGAATCCGTCTCAAGAACCCAAATTACAAAGGAGAAACGCCACAAAGGTTTTGGTTTACCTTTGATAAGTTCAAATGTTCAAGAAGAACAAGAGGAGATAACTCAAACTCTCAAAGAAATGCCATCTATTCTGCCTCTCAAATGAGGCTATAAGTTGTTTAAATAGACAACCCCCATAAACCCTAATGAAAGCGCTCGGGTACTGTAGCTACAGTGTCGTACGGCGCGTTACAGTAACTTCTAAACCCTAGTTAAATAATAAGTTTCCAAATAAACCCTTGGCCAAAATACGAGGCCTTCCCAAAGAAAACCCTAGTCCATTAGAAATAAGACATACGTGGGCCAAGCATCCTCAAGCCCACTTCTTCTAAACTATTAATAAAAGCCTTAAAACAAATTGAGAGTCTTAACAATAATAGGCCCTATCTCTAAGTCATGTCTTCCATAGCTTGTATCAAATGGATCAAAACCGGTTCTTCTTCCTTCAAGCCCATCTTGAGTATTGGGCCCTTCCTAACTTCTTCCCAAGTGGATTGCACCAATCCTTGCATTGCTCCCTTGATCTTCATGGCTCTTAATCTTGTAATTAATCCTTAAGACTTGGTCCTCCTTGGGGCCCATCAAACCCTTTGTGTTTAAACACTTGATTAAATCACTTTCACATGCTATTAATTTCTCAAATTCCTATTATGACATCTTTATCCAACATTTTAAACCTTAAAAATTTGATTGGGGCAAGAAAAATTGGATTTGGGCTTGATAGCATCTCAAACCCTAACCAAACCCCCTTTAAACCCCAAATTGAAACCCACTTGGTTGAGGCCCACTAAAGCCCACGAATTTTGGCCACCTTGGCATAGCTTCTTGGAGAAATTTCCTCCCCCACTTGGCAGACCATTCATTGCATCAAGTTGCACTCAATAATATGGAGGAACCCACCCCATCAAGTCCCATGTCTCATAGCCTTTGTAGGTTGTCCTTTGCCCTCCACTATCCTCTACTTTGTGTCACATGTCTACACCTCCACTCAATGATCATTAAGGTCCAAATATTCCCCCTACAGAAGTCTTGAGTCGTGCAAGACACACTTACTTCACTTTAATCATTTCTTCACCCCATTCTTAGAGAAAAACCCAAAAAAGCTCTCTCGGGCAGATTTCTGTGTCTTTTTGCGTGGAGATTCTCGACCCTTTGTAAGTATTTTCACACAATGACTCCTTCATAAAAGTTGTTCCTCTTTGAGTCTACTTTCCGCAGATGTATTTTTCGGATCATTACATGGTCATTTGGTCGGTCAAAAGTATTTTTAACCATGGAAAGGTCATTCTGGGCGTGAATCTGGAGAGTATGTTATGTTTTGGAGTTTTTGACCAAGCTAATGGACATATCTTGGTCCGAAAATTTTATGGAGTGTTCTTAGAATGTGTTTAAGAGTTTTCATTGAGGTTTTGTTGCATGAATAAAGCTTTTGATGATAGATTTTATTAGATCTAGAAACTTGAAAACTGGAAGTGGCAAAACAGTTTTAATTTGGATAAAGTTTGAATATTTCGAGGTTTGATCTTACTCTAAAGGCTTTGATATTTTTATATGATGATCCTAAGTCTCTTATTTTCATGTTAGGATGTTATTTTGGAGATATTTAGTATTAGTTTCAAAGATATGTTTTTTCTATGCATGAGAATTTCGGTTAGGCCTAAGATTTGATATTTTTAGGTTAGATCCATGTTTTATTGGGTTTTAGCCATGTGATTTTAATTTTGATGGTTGGATATTCTTTAGGACATGTTTTTAAACAATGTGATACTTTAATTCAAAGATCTCACCTTCTTAAGCCATTGATCAAGAGATTTATCAAAGCTAGTTAAGAAAAAGTTTCTGTTTTTGGACTAAGTGTAAAATCAAAAACTCCAAGTGTTATTTTTGTAATTTTGGTAACTTTAGTTTGATGATTTAAAGCATGGTTTATCTGAGAATGATGTTATGAATATGTTAGAAGTAAGATTTGATTTTTTTTGGAATTCTTGGAGATGTTTTGATTTAAGGGCAAAGCTTGTGATTAGTGTTTTGATCTTTTTACAAAGAAGTTTGGTGTTGATTATTAGCTTTTTCTAAAGTGATGTTTTAATTATGGTTTTAAACTTAGGATTGGAAGATGTTTGTTGCAAAATTTTGGTTTAAGCATGAATTTTGAAGTTGGAAGGAATTGCAACAAGAATCAAGAGAAATGGCCTATGGATGTTTCGGCCATAGTGTGTTTTCCATAGTGATGTTTTGTTTTAAATTTTTTCTGAGTTGATATTTTAGTTTAGAACAAAATTTATTTGAAAAATGTAAATTTTGGAAATTTTTGGAGATAGGATATGAAATCCTTAAGTTACGGGTAAAATGGTCGTTTTTCCACATGTAGAGGGTAAAATGATAATTTTACTCTAAGATAGCTTGTTTCCATGTTTCTAATTGTTAGTAATTAAATTTCTAACTTTTATAATGACCTTTTACAGTTTCTCGTATATCGCGCTTTATTCTCGTAGAACGTGACAATCGAGGTAAGTTAGCTTCTAACTTACTATCAGTTTATTGTGTATGTATTGTGGGTAAGTGAACTACAATTTATGTATGTATGTTATCATATATGCCATGTCATGCCATGTCATTACATGTTTATCTGTTACGCATGATTTATTCTCTCATGACTATTTATCTGTTACACAATCTTCTCTGTCATGCAATGCTGGATGTTATAAGTATGCCATGTTAAGTATGCCATATGTTACATGTATGCCATGGAATGTTTATGTTTAAATCATATAGTGCCATTTACAAGTATACGCCATGTTAGAAAAGTATATGATATTAAATAATTTCTCATGCATTAAGAAAGATAAGACATGTTAAGGATGAGACGGACCTAAGCGTGTTCATCACAAATTAACAACTGTGGAGTACGTATTATATTTTATGTTACGTGTATACGTGGGGCCACAACAACTGTGGAGTATATATTATATCTTATGTTACGTGTACACGTGGGGCCACAACAACTGTGGAGTTACATATTATATCTTATGTTACATGTATACGTGGGGCCACAACAACTGTGGAGTACGTATTATATCTTATGCTACGTGTATACTTGGGGCCACAACAACTGTGGAGTACGTATTATATTTTTATGTTACGTGTATTCATGGGGCCACAACAACTGTGGAGCATACACTACGTGAGACACAGCAATTGTGACACGTAGAATACGTGGGGCCACAACAACTGTGGAGTACGTATTAACGCACGTTATTAATCAAGACAATTGAATAAGATTCCAAGTTTATGTTAAGTCAAGTTTCAGATCAAATACATGATAAGTCAAGTTTCAGATCAAGTTCATGTTATGTTATGCTCACATACATGTTATGTTCATGTTCATGTTATGTTCCAAGTTCATGTTCACATCATGTTATGTTCACGTTTATTTTATGTTTTAAGCTCAAGTTCATATCATGTTAAGTCAAGTTCAGTTCACGTTTAAGTTCTGGTTATGTCATGCTATATGTCAAGTTATGCTATGCTTATGTACGACTTTACTTATGCATTTATGCTTTTACTGCCATGCATGCATCTTTAACCTGTGTGGGAGTTTTATGTTAACTTGCTGAGATTTGTAATCAAATCTCACTGTGGTAGTCCCAACTACCATTCCCCCGAATGGTAGATCTTGTTACAGGACCCGAAAGGAGAATTGGAATCTGACCAACTGAATACGGTCGACTAGGCCACGGTGCGATGTTGATGATGGATAGTATTTAACTTAGGTTAATACTTGTACTTTTGGAGTTGTATCTTAAGTATTCTTTTGATCACAACCATTTTGGACTAGTGTGGTGATCACGGCTATTTAGTACGCATTTATGTATGAAATATGTTTCAAGTATTTGGGATATTTTTAGTTTGGTGCATAGTATTGCTAAAGAAAAAAAAAATTTAAATTATCCGCTGCGAATATTGCATAATGCTAGATGCATGTTAGGAACATTGCATCTTATATGTCATGAACGGGGGCAGGTAACCTTGTGTTGCATGTCCCAACGCTTCAAATGTCCGTTCAATCCCAAGCGGAATTTGGGGACGTCACATAAATGGTGGTGGAATTTACCATCTCAGGGAAGGGGATAACCTAAAGGCTAAGGTTGAGATGCTCACTAGGGAGCTAGAGGTGTTAAAGAATAAAAACTTAAAGCCAACACACGTGGCTAATCATGCAGAGTCTTTTGAACCATGTTTTGTATGTGGTGGGGTAGGATAACCTAAAGGCTAAGGTTGAGATGCTAACTAGGGAGCTAGAGGTGCTAAAGAATAAAAACTTAAAGCCAACACACGTGGATAATCATGCAGAGTCTTTTGGACCATGTTTTGTATGTGGTGGGGTAGATCACCTTGCCCAAGAGTGTCCCACATTTGCTGAGATGAGAGAGATGTACGAGGAACAATGTAATGTTTTAGGTATATGTACAAGAAGCTTTTTACACCTTTCTCTGATACCTATAATCCAAGGTGGTGTAATCACCCCAATTTTAGCTGAAAGTCTGAAAATCAGCCACCTGCACAACCCCCTAGGCCTTATCAAGCCCCATATCCTACACCTTCATTTTCTAGGAGTCCTTTAGAAGACACTTTGCATGCTTTTATTGAGGCACAGGGCAAGACTAACCAAAAGTTTGAATCTTTGATTACGCAGGTTGCTGAAGAAAATAAGGAGAGAAAGAGCCGAGTGTCCAAATTGATGAGCTCCTTGAGTGTGAATGAGCGAGGTAAGTTTCCTTCTCAAACTCAATCCGTATCCCATGGTCAACACATGACACAAGAGAATTTGGAATGCCATTGTGACACGAAGTGGTAAGTCATTAGACATCCCAACAACGAACAAATCAAAGGATGTGGAAGAGGATCAAAGCAATAGTGGTGCCGAGCTGCCCAAAAAAGCTGAGGTAATAAAGAGCCCAGTTAAAGTACCATTTCCTCAAGCTTTAAAACTGAATAAGTGAACTTTGGATCCTAACAATGAAATCTTAGAAAATCTCAAGCAGGTAAAAATTAACCTCCCTCTTTTGCATGTTATTAAACAAGTTCCTACTTATGCAAAATTTATTAAGGATTTGTGTACAGTTAAGAGGAAGCACCATGTAAAGAAGACAGCATTCCTGATAGAGCAAGTTAGTGCTCTAATTGAGCAGCGGATTCCTCCCAAGTACAAGGATCCTGGTTGGCTAACCATTGCATACAGCATTGGAAATCATGAGTTTGGGCAAGCTTTGCTAGATTTAGGAGCTAGTGTCAATCTAATGCCATATTCTATTTATTTGCAGTTGGGGTTGGGAGAAATCAAACCAACCACTGTGGTATTGCAATTGGCTGACCGTTCAGTCAAAGTACCCCGGGGTGTGGTAGAGGATGTTCTAATTCAAATTTATAAATTTTATTATCCTGTTGATTTCCTAATCCTTGACACTAGCTCTATTGTTGATACTGCTTCTAAAATTCCTGTGATTTTAGGTAGGCCTTTCCTTGCCACTGCTAATGCTCTTATTAATTACAGAAATGGGCTCATGAAGCTTTCTTTTGGAAACATGACTCTCGAGGTGATGGGCCCCAAGACGGACCAAGTCTTAAGGATCAATTACAAGATTAAGAGTCACGAAGATCAAGGGAGCAACGCAAAAATTGGTGCAGATGAAGCTAGCAAGAGCCCACCACTCATGATGGGCTTGAAAGAATGAGAACCAGTTTCGATCCACTTGATCTAAGCTGTGGAAGACTTGACTTAAAGATAGGGTGTTTAAAAGGATTTTTATTATTAGTTTAGAATAAGTGGGCTTGAGGATGCTTAGCCCACATGTTTTATTTCTTATGAACTAGGGTTTTTGGGAAGGCCTTGTATTTTGGCCAAGGGTTTTTTTGGAAAGATACTATTTTATTTGAACTAGGGTTTAGAAGTACTGTAGAAAGACACTGTTCATGCTACAATACCGCGTGGCTACTGTTCACTGAAGGGCATTTTTTGAGAGTAGGGTCTCAAATTTTAGTTTAGGGTTTTATCATGTTTTAGGGAGGGTATTTAAAGATGTAACCAGCCACTCCAATGGGCAGACTATTGTTCTGAATTTTAATTGTGAGTGAGTTTTCTCCTCTTGTTCTTAATTGAACTCTTGAACTTATCAAAGGTAAATCACAACCTTTGTGGCGTTCCTCCTTGTAATTTGGGTTCTTGAGACGGGATTTCAACGGGTCTAGATTTTAATATAATCTAGGTTCTTGAAACGAGTTCCCAATGGGTCTAAATTCTCCATCCATAGACTTGAGTTTGGCTTTCCTAGGTTGTTTGTCCAATATTGTTGTTGGGTCTCAAAGCGAGTCGATTGGGGTTCACATCACGAGGTGAATATCTTCCATATTGCAAAACAACCAGAGGATGATGATGAGAGCCACCGGACATACATGATTGACTCACTCATAGAAAGAGGAGTTTCTATAGCTCATGATTTTGACCCCCTTGAGTATTTTCTTGTTAATTCTGAGTTTGATTCTATCAGTAATCCATCTGATGTAGCTGATATTTGTGCTATCTTTGATAGAACTCAAGGACTATGACATTCAGGCCTGGCAGCCGAAGTTTGAGGAGTTGCCTGAGAAAGAGGAAAAACAAATTCCTTCAAGTGTGGAAGCACCCAAAGTTGAACTGAAACCTCTGCCTAAGGGTTTAAAGCATGCTTTCCCTTGGTGCAGGTGATACTTTTCCTGTTATTATCTCATCTAAATTTTCTGAGTCTTAAGGTGAGAAATTAATTCAGATCCTAAGTAAGCATAAGTCAACCTTAGGTTGGAGCATTGCCGATATAAAATGTGTTAGTCCCTTGGTCTGTTCTCATAAAATTAATTTGGAGGAAGGAACTAGCCCTCGTAGAGACCCCCAGCGTAGGCTTAATCCTACTGTGAAAGAAGTGGTGAAAAATGAAGTATTGAAACTATTAGATGCAGGAATCATATATCCTATTGCGGATAGTAAATGGGTAAGTCTTACACAGGTTGTTCTTAAGAAGTCAGATGTTACTGTGGTGAAAAATGATCTGGGAGAGCTAGTCCCTACAAAACTTGTGACTGGGTGGCAGATGTACATTGATTATAGAAAATTGAATGCTGCCACCTGGAAAGACCATTTTCCTCTCCCTTTTATTGATCAAATTCTTGAACGTGTGGCTAGTCATCCTTTCTATTGTTTCTTGGATGGTTATTCTGGTTATTATCAAATTGAAATTGCTTTAGAATGCCCTTTCGGTACTTATGCTTTTCGTAGAATGCCATTTAGATTGTGTAATGCACCTTCTACTTTTCAACGTTGTATGATGAGCATTTTTAGTGACATGGTTGAAAATTACATGGAAATTTTTATGGATGACTTGACTGTTTTTGGATCTACTTTTGATGCATGCTTATTGAATTTAGAGAGGGTGTTGACTCGTTGTGAGGAGAAGGAATTGGTTTTGAATTGGGAAAAATGCCATTTTATGGTACCTTTAGGCATTGTGTTAGGGCATATTATTTCTTCTAGGGGGATAGAGGTAGATCAAGCTAAAGATTGAATTAATCTCTAAGTTGTCTACACCTAGGATATTAAAGGACGTGAGATCCTTTCTTGGTCATGCGGGTTTTTATAGGAGGTTCATATAGAATTTTTCCACCATATCTAGACCACTATGTGACCTCTTATCTAAAGATGCCCCATTTGAGGGGACACAAGATTGTCAAGAGGCTTTTAAAATGCTAATTGGCAAGCTTACCTCGGCACCCATAATGCAACCGCCTGATTGGACTTTACCTTTTGAGATTATGTGTGATGCAAGTGATTTTGCTGTAGGTGCTGTACTTGGACAACGAAGGGAGGGAAAACCTTTCGTCATTTACTATGCTAGTAGAACTCTNCGGTATCTCACCTGCAGCCAAATAATTACAATATGAGCAAACCATGGTAGAGAAGTAATAGATAGTAAATGCTCATCGAAAAAATCATCCCTGATTGGCAGGTGGTCAGAGGTGTCTCAAATGTGAGCCTCGAGAGATGGTCAGCACTCTGTTCTCCACTCCTTTCTTGTCTTTGATGGTGATGTCAAATTCCTGCAAAAGTAAAATCATCGTATTAATCGTGCCTTAGCATCCTTCTTTGAAAGAAGGTACTTAAGGGCTGCATGATCTGTAAAAATAATAATAGGAGAACCAATCAAGTAAGCACGAAACTTATCCAAAGCAAACACTACAGCTAGCAACTCTTTTTCAGTGGTGGAGTAATTCATCTGAGCACTATTTAGAGTTCTACTAGCATAGTAAATGACAAAAGGTTTTCCCTCCCTTCGTTGTCCAAGTACAGCACCTACAGCAAAATCACTTGCATCACACATAATCTCAAAAGGTAAAGTCCAATCAGGCGGTTGCATTATGGGTGCCGAGGTAAGCTTGCCAATTAGCATTTTAAAAGCCTCTTGACAATCTTGTGTCCCCTCAAATGGGGCATCTTTAGATAAGAGGTCACATAGTGGTCTAGATATGGTGGAAAAATTCTATATGAACCTCCTATAAAAACCCGCATGACCAAGAAAGGATCTCACGTCCTTTAATATCCTAGGTGTAGACAACTTAGAGATTAATTCAATCTTTAGCTTGATCTACCTCTATCCCCCTAGAAGAAATAATATGCCCTAACACAATGCCTAAAGGTACCATAAAATGGCATTTTTCCCAATTCAAAACCAATTCCTTCTCCTCACAACGAGTCAACACCCTCTCTAAATTCAATAAGCATGCATCAAAAGTAGATCCAAAAACAGTCAAGTCATCCATAAAAATTTCCATGTAATTTTCAACCATGTCACTAAAAATGCTCATCATACAACGTTGAAAAGTAGAAGGTGCATTACACAATCTAAATGGCATTCTACGAAAAGCATAAGTACCGAAAGGGCATTCTAAAGCAATTTCAATTTGATAATAACCAGAATAACCATCCAAGAAACAATAGAAAGGATGACCAGCCACACGTTCAAGAATTTGATCAATAAAAGGGAGAGGAAAATGGTCTTTCCGGGTGGCAGCATTCAATTTTCTATAATCAATGTACATCTGCCACCCAGTCACAAGTTTTGTAGGGACTAGCTCTCCCAGATCATTTTTCACCACAGTAACATCTGACTTCTTAAGAACAACCTGTGTAAGACTTACCCATTTACTATCCGCAATAGGATATATGATTCCTGCATCTAATAGTTTCAATACTTCATTTTTCACCACTTCTTTCACAGTAGGATTAAGCCTACGCTGGGGGTCTCTACGAGGGCTAGTTCCTTCCTCCAAATTAATTTTATGAGAACAGACCAAGGGACTAACACATTTTATATCAGCAATGCTCCAACCTAAGGTTGACTTATGCTTACTTAGGATCTGAATTAATTTCTCACCTTAAGACTCAGAAAATTTAGATGAGATAATAACAGGAAAAGTATCACCTGGACCAAGGAAAGCATGCTTTAAACCCTTAGGCAGAGGTTTCAGTTCAACTTTGGGTGCTTCCACACTTGAAGGAATTTGTTTTTCCTCTTTCTCAGGCAACTCCTCAAACTTCGGTTGCCAGGCCTGAGTGCCATAGTCCTGAGTTCTATCAAAGATAGCACAAATATCAGCTACATCAGATGGATTACTGATAGAATCAAACTCAGAATTAACAAGAAAATACTCAAGGGGGTCAAAATCATGAGCTATAGAAACTCCTCTTTCTATGAGTGAGTCAATCATGTATGTCCGGTGGCTCTCATCATCATCCTCTGGTTGTTTTGCAATATGGAAGATATTCACCTCGTGATGTGAACCCCAATCGACTCGCTTTGAGACCCAACAACAATATTGGACAAACAACCTAGGAAAGCCAAACTCAAGTCTATGGATGGAGAATTTAGACCCATTGGGAACTCGTTTCAAGAACCTAGATTATATTAAAATCTAGACCCGTTGAAATCCCGTCTCAAGAACCCAAATTACAAGGAGGAACGCCACAAAGGTTGTGATTTACCTTTGATAAGTTCAAGAGTTCAATTAAGAACAAGAGGAGAAAACTCACTCACAATTAAAATTCAGAAAATAGTCTGCCATTGGAGTGGCTGGTTACATCTTTAAATACCCTCCCAAAACATGATAAAACCCTAAACTAAAATTTGAGACCCTACTCTCAAAAAATGCCCTTCAGTGAACAGTAGCCACGCGGTATTGTAGCATGAACAGTGTCTTTCTACAGTACTTCTAAACCCTAGTTCAAATAAAATAGTATCTTTCCAAAAAAACCCTTGGCCAAAATACAAGGCCTTCCCAAAAACCCTAGTTCATAAGAAATAAAACATGTGGGCTAAGCATCCTCAAGCCCACTTATTCTAAACTAATAATAAAAATCCTTTTAAACAAATTGAAAGCCTTAATATCTAAATGCCCTATCTTTAAGTCAAGTCTTCCACAGCTTAGATCAAGTGGATCGAAACTGGTTCTCATTCTTTCAAGCCCATCATGAGTGGTGGGCTCTTGCTAGCTTCATCTGCACCAATTTTTGCGTTGCTCCCTTGATCTTCGTGACTCTTAATCTTGTAATTGATCCTTAAGACTTGGTCCGTCTTGGGGCCCATCACCTCGAGAGTCATGTTTCCAAAAGAAAGCTTCATGAGCCCATTTCTGCAATTAATAAGAGCATTAGCAGTGGCAAGGAAAGGCCTACCTAAAATCACAGGAATTTTAGAAGCAGTATCAACAACAGAGCTAGTGTCAAGGATTAGGAAATCAACAGGATAATAAAATTTATAAATTTGAATTAGAACATCCTCTACCACACCCCGGGGTACTTTGACTGAACGGTCAGCCAATTGCAATACCACAGTGGTTGGTTTGATTTCTCCCAACCCCAACTGCAAATAAATAGAATATGGCATTAGATTGACACTAGCTCCTAAATCTAGCAAAGCTTGCCCAAACTCATGATTTCCAATGCTGTATGCAATGGTTAGCCAACCAGGATCCTTGTACTTGGGAGGAATCCGCTGCTCAATTAGAGCACTAACTTGCTCTATCAGGAATGCTGTCTTCTTTACATGGTGCTTCCTCTTAACTGTACACAAATCCTTAATAAATTTTGCATAAGTAGGAACTTGTTTAATAACATGCAAAAGAGGGAGGTTAATTTTTACCTGCTTGAGATTTTCTAAGATTTCATTGTTAGGATCCAAAGTTCACTTATTCAGTTTTAAAGCTTGAGGAAATGGTACTTTAACTGGGCTCTTTATTACCTCAGCTTTTTTGGGCAGCTCGGCACCACTATTGCTTTGATCCTCTTCCACATCCTCTGATTTGTTCGTTGTTGGGATGTCTAATGACTTACCACTTCGTGTCACAATGGCATTCCAAATTCTCTTGTGTCATGTGTTGACCATGGGGTACGGATTGAGTTTGAGAAGGAAACTTACCTCGCTCATTCACACTCAAGGAGCTCATCAATTTGGACACTCGGCTCTTTCTCTCCTTATTTTCTTCAGCAACCTGCGTAATCAAAGATTCAAACTTTTGGTTAGTCTTGCCCTGTGCCTCAATAAAAGCATGCAAAGTGTCTTCTAAAGGACTCCTAGAAAATGAAGGTGTAGGATATGGGGCTTGATAAGGCTAGGGGGTTGTGCAGGTGGCTGATTTTCAGACTTTCAGCTAAAATTGGGGTGATTACACCACCTTGGATTATAGGTATCAGAGAAAGGTGTAAAAAGCTTCTTGTACATATACCTAAAACATTACATTGTTCCTCGTACATCTCTCTCATCTCAGCAAATGTGGGACACTCTTGGGCAAGGTGATCTACCCCACCACATACAAAACATGGTCCAAAAGACTCTGCATGATTATCCACGTGTGTTGGCTTTAAGTTTTTATTCTTTAGCACCTCTAGCTCCCTAGTGAGCATCTCAACCTTAGCCTTTAGGTTATCTACCCCACCACATACAAAACATGGTCCAAAAGACTCTGCATGATTAGCCACGTGTGTTGGCTTTAAGTTTTTATTCTTTAGCACCTCTAGCTCCCTAGTGAGCATCTCAACCTTAGCCTTTAGGTTATCCTACCCCACCACATACAAAACATGGTTCAAAAGACTCTGCATGATTAGCCACGTGTGTTGGCTTTAAGTTTTTATTCTTTAACACCTCTAGCTCCCTAGTGAGCATCTCAACCTTAGCCTTTAGGTTATCCCCTTCCCTGAGATGGTAAATTCCACCACCATTTATGTGACGCCCCCAAATTCCGCTTGGGATTGAACGGACATTTGAAGCTCGAGACATGCAACACAAGGTTACCTGCCCCCGTTCATGACATATAAGATGCAATGTTCCTAACATGCATCTAGCATTATGCAATATTCGCAGCGGATAATTTATTTTCTTTTTCTAGCAATACTATGCACCAAACTAAAAATATCCCAAATACTTGAAACATATTTCATACATAAAGGCATACTAAATAGCCGTGATCACCACACTAGTCCAAAATGGTTGTGATCAAAAGAATACTTGAGATACAACTCCAAAAGTACAAGTAGTAACCTAAGTTAAATACTATGCATCATCAACATCGCACCGTGGCCTAGTCGACCGTATTCAGTTGGTCAGATTCCAATTCTCCTTCGGTCCTGTAACAAGATCTACCATTCGGGGGGAATGGTAGTTGGGACTACCACAGTGAGATTTGATTACAAATCTCAGCAAGTTAACATAAAACTCACACACAGGTTAAAGATGCATGCATGGCAGTAAAAGCATAAATGCATAAGTAAAGTCGTACATAAGCATAGCATAACTTGACATATAGCATGACATAACCAGAACTTAAACGTGAACTGAACTTGACTTAACATGATATGAACTTGAGCTTAAAACATAACATAAACGTGAACATAACATGATGTGAACATGAACTTGGAACATAACATGAACATGAACATAACATGTATGTGAGCATAACATAACATGAACTTGATCTGAAACTTGACTTATCATGTATTTGATCTGAAACTTGACTTAACATAAACTTGGAATCTTATTCAATTGTCTTGATTAATAACGTGCGTTAATACGTACTCCACAGTTGTTGTGGCCCCACGTATTCTACGTGTCACAATTGCTGTGTCTCGTGGATTGGAGCACTCAAGGCAAGAGGAAGTTCATAACTGAGGTAAATAATTTCTATTGGGATGATTCTTTTCTTTTCAAATACTGTCCTGACCAAATTTTAAGGCGTTGCATCCCTGATGAAGAGATTGCTAGTGTCTTGGAATTTTGTCACTCCCAAGCTTGTGGGGGCCACTTTTCAATAAAGAAAACCACTGCAAAAATTCTACAGTGTAGATTTTATTGTCCCACCATATTTAAGGATGCAAACATCTATTGTGGCTCATGTGAAAAGTGTCAAAAGTTAGGAGTTATATCCCGTCGTAATATGATGCCCTTAAACCCAATTTTAGTGATTGAAATTTTTGATTGTTGGGGCATTGATTTTATGAGACCATTTCCTCATCCTTTTGGTTATCAATATACTATTGTGGCAATAAATTATGTGTCAAAATGGACAGAAGCAGAAGCTTGCAGGAGCAATGATAATAGGACGGTAATTAAATTTCTCAAAGAGAATGTATTATCTCGAGTTGGTACACACATGCTATCATTAGTGATCGGGGTACACATTTTTGCAACCGTTCTCTTGAGGCTTTGATGAAAAAATATGGGGTGGTACATAAGATCTCTACTGCCTACCACCCCCAAACAAGTGGACAGGTAGAATTTGCAAACAAGGAAATTAAGCAAATTTTAGAGAAAAGGGTCAACCTAGATCGCAAAGATTGGTCTTTAAGACTAGTTGATGCGCTTTGGGCCTACCATACAGCTTTCAAAACTCCCTTAGGCATGTCACCTTATAGGCTTGTTTTTGGGAAGCCTTGCCACTTACCTGTGGAGCTCGAGCATCGAGCTTATTGAGCCATCAAGCATTTCAATTTTCACGTGGGAGAAGCATGTAAGTTTAGAAAATTTCAGTTGACCAAGTTAGAAGAGTTGAAAAATGATGCTTATGAGAACTCTAGAATCTATAAGGCTGAAATGAAAGCGTTGCATGATAAAAATATTTTGAGAAAAACATTTAAGCCTACTGATCGAGTGCTCTTATATGATTCTAGACTCCATAAGCACCAAAGAAAACTTTAGTCTAAGTGGACTGGCCCTTTTGTAGTAAAGAATGTTTTTGTAAATGGGCTGTAGAAATAGAAGATCCTAAGGATGGTCGGATCTTTAAAGTAAATGGTCAACGCCTTAAAGTATTAATTGATAGGCAAGTTCCGGAAGTGGAAGGCATTCCAATGGTGGATCCAGTCTATTTACCTTGACCACACCATCCAGGTATGTTTTTCTTTATTTATTTTGTTTTGTTTTGTTTTTATTTTCTCTTTTTCTTCTTTCTTTTCATTTTTGTTTGCTGTTTTTTTCTTTGTTTTTGTTTGTAGGTTAGGTTTATTCTGTCAGTTCAGGTTACCATCATTGATGCATAGCGAGCTACTCATGTTACTCATCAGGTGTATTCTACCTTTTCAATTACTCCCCATTCAATTTTGATTCTTAAACATTGAGGACAATATTTAATTTAAATTGGGGGGTGGTGGTGCAAATTCAGTATTTAAAATTCATGTTGAAACTCTGTGGCATATTTTCATGTGTCAATTTTTTTAATTTGCATCACACGTGCATTATTTTTACATGTGTACTCATTCTCATTCATAGCCATCTTCGTGAATTCACCAAACCCACCATAATCATTTTTGTTGAAGCATTCAGCGAACCTTTAATGCACTCCTCCAAGCTTTGTGGTAAGATGGTCATTTGACACATGTAGCTAGAGCACTCTTTTGCTTAAGTATTCTTGTGAGTTTGGAGAGGATTGAGAGCCTGCAAATGCAGTAAATTGTGATAAGTGTTCATTAATCTGTTGAATTGGGCACTTCTTTTGAGAATATCATTACATGGTTTGTGGTAAGATGGTGGATATACTTGGGATATGACGAAGGTCAACTTAGGATCAACGTTTGAACATTTCAAGCTATCCATTTTCATCATAGACCCCTAGTAGCCAATTTTGAGCCAATAAATACGCAGCTTTTTCTTTTCATATGCCTATATCATCTATACCTCTCCACATTGGAGTATAACCTATATACTGATTTTTCTACCATTTTTATTTCCAAGTGTATACTAGGTGTGAAATTTTCATTTTCTTTCTTTTATTTTATCATTTTCAATTCAAAAAGAAGAAGAAGAAGAAGACAAAAAAAAAAAAAAAAAAAAAGGAGAAGAGTAAAAGTTGCAAAGTGTTCAATTGAGTGAGCTCCAAAAAAAAAAAAAAAGGTTGGCAGAAATGGAAAGAATACCAAAGTGGCATGTGTTTGTCCATCAAATTGTAAAAAATAAAAAAAACAGAGAAGAGGAAGAAGAAGGAAAAGCATTATTATTTGATGATCTGACAAGTGGATAGTACATCAATTGAGAATTGTGGTTTACTGAGATATTTAATAAAATTCCCTTTGTATGTACTTGGAAGTCTTTTGAATCCTTTTCATCCTTTTTTTCATGTAGTCCCGAACCCAAGCCACGTTACAACCCTTTGTGTTGATCGTTCTGATCCTAAGTAAGCTTTTGAAAAGAGTGGTGGAAGTCTCATTTGTTAGTGTTCCTATCATAAGATCAATGTTTGCTTGTTGCTTGTATATGCCTAGTTTCCTATGAGAGTATGTGCACACCCATTATCAACTCCATAGAGAGAGCCCTTACACGAAACACTATTATACCCGTGAGTTATGAAGTTGAACCTTTTGCTTGAGACGTTCTTGATGTTGCATGTGTCAAAGTTAGTAGTAAGATGGTTATGGCATGGAGAACACACACACACTCAATGGATTGCTATAGGCGGATTGATCCTGTTGGGTTATTGAATTCCTTATATTGTTTTGATATGTGAATCTGGAAAGTGTGACTTGACGGCCTTTATATGTGATTTTCTTTGGTCTCATTCGTAGTTTTGACATGAAAATTGCTAGGGACTAGAAATGAGTAAGTTGGGGGGTGTGATGAGTGTGCGAAAGTGCACTCTAAATATCCTATTATTATAGTAAAATGCTAAAATGTGAATATAAATCATATGAATTAATGTGTATTCTTGAATTGAGTTTCTATTTACATTGAGATACTCCTAAGCATTTTTTTTTATGTTTAATTTCAGAGTTTATAAAAGAGCAAGTCAAGCTCAGTCAAATTCAAAGGAGGACTTTCATGGAATTTGAGAGAAATTTGGAAGAAAAGAAAAAGAAAAAGAAATCACAGAAGGAAATCACAAGAAGTCCAAGTCCGAAATTCGCTAGGAGACAGTCTGGACATACTTTAGTTTTTTTACTGTAACCTTTTACTCACTTATCTGATTGATGTGATTCTTGATGTGTTAAAAAGATATCTTAAAGGGCTATAAATTTGCCTCTAATAAGGATTTCCAAATTAGGACTCCTTAAGTATGTACGTGGCTGCCAAGATGAGTCCTAAAATTTATGCGATTTTTTTATGCAGAAATTAAGAGGACATTGGGGTTTCTTTCCTACCCTATATAAGCATATCATTAGCACGAAATAGGGGGGGAGGCACAAGAGACAGATCTGAAGGGAGGAGAAATCACTTCCATGGCGACCGTTCGTTTCAGTTTTCTCTGGAGATTTTTGTTGTCCAGTATATTTATGGGTAACTAAATTCTTAAGTAGGGTTAGGGATGAACTTGCACATTAGATGGTATTTTTAATTTATTTTTGACTTATGTATTTGATCTTAAATTATTAAAACTCTTTTGTTTTATCATTCTCAATTTATCGTTGATGTTTTATTCTCCGAATAATCATAGAATTTATTCTATTTATGGATTCAGCCATGCTTTTTCTATTGAATGGATTGGTTCGTTGATTATGTTTGGATTAATTATTTATCTATATTGATTTAGTTCTTTGCTGCAATATCGCTCCCTGAGTATATTGTCATTGTTGGATTTTCTCAATATGGATAGTAATTTATATATTTTAAAAGTGGTGAATGATTTTTCAAAGGGTTACATTTGGTTTAATTTTGGTTTATAAATTTATACCTTCTGATTGGGAATTTGGGGAATTGAATTCCTAATTGAGTTATCCAATGAATTAAAAATAATTAAAATACCGGATTTCTGCACGGGATTCCCGACGCTCTACTGTTCGTCAAATTTGAGTAGTTTTTCCATTAATCACTTTGTTTCATTTTAAATGCATTTAAAATTAATCTTTGTTCTCTATTAATCATTTAATATTTTCCTTTAGTTTCTTTATTCCTTCTACTATTCTTTTAATTTGTCTCTCTATGGAATCGACACCCCAAAGCTGTGCTACAACTACCGCGTTATTCTTTGGGCGTAAATCAACAAGTAACGTACTCTTAACTCCATCATGGAAAAAGCAATGCATAATTGTTTCTTGCTACACCAAGAACTACCTCCCCCATTAAGTATAAATGCATAACCCATCGTTGATTTTCGCTCTTTTTTTGGCTAGCCTGAACAGCATCGTTATAATCCTTTAGTCTCATGTCTCCACCCTGGTAGCAAAGAAAAAGGTCTGTTATCCCATGAAGGTATCAAAAAATCCTCTTAACTACTTGTTAATGAACTTGTCCTGGGTTACTTTGATAACGATTAGCCAATCCAACTAAAAAGTAAATTTCAAGTCGTGTACACAACATAGTGTACATCAAACTTCCGACTGCATTTGCATAAGAAACTCTGGTCATTTCTTTCTTTTCGTCATCATTCTTAGGGTAATGTTCTAGGCTCAGTATATAACTTTTCTCAATTGGAGTGTCAATGAGTTTGGAGTTGTGCATACAAAATCATTCTAGAATTTTCTTAATGTGTCTTGAGACAAACCAAGAAGTTTCCTAGATCGATTCCTTTAAATTTTAACTCCTAGTACATAATTTGTTTCACCCATGTCCTTCATCTCAAAAGTAGAGGATAACCACTCTTTTGTGGTGACAATTATTTTCATATTATCTTCAGCTAATAAAATGTCATCCACGTACAAAGATAAAATTAAAAAACTCTTACATATACTTTTGACATACACACAATGGTCTTCTTCTAGCATCTCAAAGCCAATTGAAGTAATAGTGTAACAGCCCGCTAAAATTATCAGTTTTGGATTCTTTCCCGACAGCAATCACATCTCTCTCGTCTTAACCCTCTATCTTTAGTTATTTATGTTTAACATAGTTGATTTGGTTGGCTGTAGACTGTGTAGTTAGTGTTTGTGGAGTTCGCTGCGTAGTTGTGAAACGAAGTGTGGTTGTGAAGTGTTAGGCTTGATTTTGTAGTTTTGTGGACTGTGCTGTGAAGTATAGGCGTGAGATGGATGCCGTAGATGTCATACGGCGGGTTGTGTGACGAGAATACGCGTGTAGCGTATTCTGTGTAATGCAGCGACGCGCCGCTAAATGGTGGTGGAATTTACCATCTCAGGGAAGGGGATAACCTAAAGGCTAAGGTTGAGATGCTCACTAGGGAGCTAGAGGTGTTAAAGAATAAAAACTTAAAGCCAACACACGTGGCTAATCATGCAGAGTCTTTTGAACCATGTTTTGTATGTGGTGGGGTAGGATAACCTAAAGGCTAAGGTTGAGATGCTCACTAGGGAGCTAGAGGTGCTAAAGAATAAAAACTTAAAGCCAACACACGTGGCTAATCATGCAGAGTCTTTTGGACCATGTTTTGTATGTGGTGGGGTAGATAACCTAAAGGCTAAGGTTGAGATGCTCACTAGGGAGCTAGAGGTGCTAAAGAATAAAAACTTAAAGCCAACACACGTGGATAATCATGCAGAGTCTTTTGGACCATGTTTTGTATGTGGTGGGGTAGATCACCTTGCCCAAGAGTGTCCCACATTTGCTGAGATGAGAGAGATGTACGAGGAACAATGTAATGTTTTAGGTATATGTACAAGAAGCTTTTTACACCTTTCTCTGATACCTATAATCCAAGGTGGTGTAATCACCCCAATTTTAGCTGAAAGTCTGAAAATCAGCCACCTGCACAACCCCCTAGGCCTTATCAAGCCCCATATCCTACACCTTCATTTTCTAGGAGTCCTTTAGAAGACACTTTGCATGCTTTTATTGAGGCACAGGGCAAGACTAACCAAAAGTTTGAATCTTTGATTACGCAGGTTGCTGAAGAAAATAAGGAGAGAAAGAGCCGAGTGTCCAAATTGATGAGCTCCTTGAGTGTGAATGAGCGAGTAAGTTTCCTTCTCAAACTCAATCCGTACCCCATGGTCAACACATGACACAAGAGAATTTGGAATGCCATTGTGACACGAAGTGGTAAGTCATTAACATCCCAACAACGAACAAATCAGAGGATGTGGAAGAGGATCAAAGCAATAGTGGTGCCGAGCTGCCCAAAGAAGCCGAGGTAATAAAGAGCCCAGTTAAGTACCATTTCCTCAAGCTTTAAAACTGAATAAGTCGAACTTTGGATCCTAACAATGAAATCTTAGAAATCTCAAGCAGGTAAAAATTAACCTCCCTCTTTTGCATGTTATTAAACAAGTTCCTACTTATGCAAAACTTAAAGATTTGTGTACAGTTAAGAGGAAGCACCATGTGAAGAAGACAGCATTCCTGACAGAGCAAGTTAGTGCTCTAATTGAGCAGCGGATTCCTCCCAAGTACAAGGATCCTGGTTGTCCAACCATTGCATGCAGCATTGGAAATCATGAGTTTGGGCAAGCTTTGCTAGATTTAGGAGCTAGGTGTTAATCTAATGCCATATTCTATTTATTTGCAGTTGGGGTTGGGAGAAATCAAACCAACCACTGTGGTATTCAATTGGCTGACCGTTCAGTCAAAGTACCCCGGGGTGTGGTAGAGGATGTTCTAATTCAAATTGATAAATTTTATTATCCTGTTGATTTCCTAATCCTTGACACTAGCTCTAGTTGTTGATACTAACTTCTAAAATTCCTGTGATTTTAGGTAGGCCTTTCCTTGCCACTGCTAATGCTCTTATTAATTGCAGAAATGGGCTCATGAAGCTTTCTTTTGGAAACATGACTCTCGAGGTGATGGGCCCCAAGACGGACCAAGTCTTAAGGATCAATTACAAGATTAAGAGCACGAAGATCAAGGGAGCAACGCAAAAATTGGTGCAGATGAAGCTAGCAAGAGCCCACACTCAGATGGGCTTGAAAGAGAGAACCGTTTGATCCACTTGATCTAAGCTGTGGAAGACTGACTTAAAGATAGGGCCTATTTGATTTAAGGCTTTCAATTTGTTTAAGGTTTTATTATAGTTTAGAATAAGTGGGCTTGAGGATGCTTGCCCACTATGTTTTATTTCTTATGAACTAGGGTTCTTTGGGAAGGCCTTGTATTTTGGCCAAGGGTTTTTTTGGAAAATACTATTTTATTTGAACTAGGGTTTAGAAGTACTGTAGAAGACACTGTTAGCTACATACCGCGTGGCTACTGTTCACTGAGGGCATTTTTTGAGAGTAGGGTCAAATTTTAGTTTAGGGTTTTTCATTTTTAGGGGGGTATTTAAAGATTACCAGCACTCCATGGGCAGATATGTCTGAATTTTATTGTGAGTGAGTTTTCTCCTCTTGTTCTTTTGAACTTTGAACTTATCAAAGGTAAATCAAACCTTTGTGGCGTTCCTCCTTTGTAATTTGGGTTCTTGAGACGGATTCTTCAAGGGTCTAGATTTTATATAATCTAGGTTCTTGAACGGTTCTCATCGGGTCTAAATTCTCCATCCATAACTTGAGTTTGGCTTTCCTAGGTTGTTTTCCAATATTGTTGTTGGGTCTCAAAGCATGATTGGGGTTCACATCACGAGGTGAATATCTTCCATATTGCAAAACAACCAGAGGATGATGATGAGAGCCACCGGACATACATGATTGACTCACTCATAGAAGAGGAGTTTCTATAGCTCATGATTTTGACCCCCTTGAGTATTTTCTTGTTAATTCTGAGTTTGATTCTATCAGTAATCCATCTGATGTAGCTGATATTTGTGCTATCTTTGATAGAACTCAGGACTATGGCACTCAGGCCTGGCAACCGAAGTTTGAGGAGTTGCCTGAGAAAGAGGAAAAACAAATTCCTTCAAGTGTGGAAGCACCCAAAGTTGAACTGAAACCTCTGCCTAAGGGTTTAAAGCATGCTTTCCTTGGTCCAGGTGATACTTTTCCTGTTATTATCTCATCTAAATTTCTGAGTCTAAGGTGAGAAATTAATTCGATCCTAAGTAAGCATAAGTCACCTTAGGTTGGAGCATTGCTGATATAAAAGTGTTAGTCCCCTGGTCTGTTCTCATAAAATTAATTTGGAGGAAGGAACTAGCCCTCGTAGAGACCCCCAGCGTAGGCTTAATCCTACTTGAAAGAAGTGGTGAAAATGAAGTATTGAAACTATTAGATGCAGGAATCATATATCCTATTGCGGATAGTAAATGGGTAAGTCTTACACAGGTTGTTCTTAAGAAGTCAGATGTTACTGTGGTGAAAAATGATCTGGGAGAGCTAGTCCCTACAAAACTTGTGACTGGGTGGCAGATGTACATTGATTATAGAAAATTGAATGCTGCCACCCGGAAAGACCATTTTCCTCTCCCTTTTATTGATCAAATTCTTGAACGTGTGGCTGGTCATCCTTTCTATTGTTTCTTGGATGGTTATTCTGGTTATTATCAAATTGAAATTGCTTTAGAATGCCCTTTCGGTACTTATGCTTTTCGTAGAATGCCATTTAGATTGTGTAATGCACCTTCTACTTTTCAACGTTGTATGATGAGCATTTTTAGTGACATGGTTGAAAATTACATGGAAATTTTTATGGATGACTTGACTGTTTTTGGATCTACTTTTGATGCATGCTTATTGAATTTAGAGAGGGTGTTGACTCGTTGTGAGGAGAAGGAATTGGTTTTGAATTGGGAAAAATGCCATTTTATGGTACCTTTAGGCATTGTGTTAGGGCATATTATTTCTTCTAGGGGGATAGAGGTAGATCAAGCTAAAGATTGAATTAATCTCTAAGTTGTCTACACCTAGGATATTAAAGGACGTGAGATCCTTTCTTGGTCATGCGGGTTTTTATAGGAGGTTCATATAGAATTTTTCCACCATATCTAGACCACTATGTGACCTCTTATCTAAAGATGCCCCATTTGAGGGGACACAAGATTGTCAAGAGGCTTTTAAAATGCTAATTGGCAAGCTTACCTCGGCACCCATAATGCAACCGCCTGATTGGACTTTACCTTTTGAGATTATGTGTGATGCAAGTGATTTTGCTGTAGGTGCTGTACTTGGACAACGAAGGGAGGGAAAACCTTTTGTCATTTACTATGCTAGTAGAACTCTAAATAGTGCTCAGATGAATTACTCCACCACTGAAAAAGAGTTGCTAGCTGTAGTGTTTGCTTTGGATAAGTTTCGTGCTTACTTGATTGGTTCTCCTATTATTATTTTTACAGATCATGCAGCCCTTAAGTACCTTCTTTCAAAGAAAGATGCTAAGGCACGATTAATACGTGGATTTTACTTTTGCAGGAATTTGACATCACCATCAAAGACAAGAAAGGAGTGGAGAACGTAGTGGCTGACCATCTCTCGAGGCTCACATTTGAGACACCTCTGACCACCTGCCAATCAGGGATGATTTTCCCGATGAGCATTTACTATCTATTACTTCTCTACCATGGTTTGCTCATATTGTGAATTATTTGGCTGCAGTGAGATACGGTGGATTGGAGCACTCAGGACAAAAGGAAGTTCATAACGAGGTACGTAATTTCTATTGGATGATCTTTTCTTTTTAAATACTCCTGACCAAATTTTAAGGCGTTGCATCCCTGAAGAAGAGATTGCTAGGTCTTGAATTTTGTCACTCCCAAGCTTGTGGGGCCACTTTTCATAAGAAAACCCTGAAAAATTCTACAATGTGGATTTTATTGGCCCACCATATTTAAGGATGCAAAATCTATTGTGCTCATGTGAAAAGTGTCAAAAGTTAGGAGTTATATCCCGTCGTAATTTGATGCCCTTAAACCAATTTTAGTGATTGAAATTTTTGATTGTTGGGGCATTGATTTTATGAGACCATTTCCTCATCCTTTTGGTTATCAATATACTATTGTGGCAATAAATTATGTGTCAAAATGGACAGAAGCAGAAGCTTGCAGGAGCAATGATAATAGGACGGTAATTAAATTTCTCAAAGAGAATGTATTATCTCGAGTTGGTACACACATGCTATCATTAGTGATCGGGGTACACATTTTTGCAACCGTTCTCTTGAGGCTTTGATGAAAAAATATGGGGTGGTACATAAGATCTCTACTGCCTACCACCCCCAAACAAGTGGACAGGTAGAATTTGCAAACAAGGAAATTAAGCAAATTTTAGAAAAAAGGGTCAACCTAGATCGCAAAGATTGGTCTTTAAGACTAGTTGATGCGCTTTGGGCCTACCATACAGCTTTCAAAACTCCCTTAGGCATGTCACCTTATAGGCTTGTTTTTGGGAAGCCTTGCCACTTACCTGTGGAGCTCGAGCATCGAGCTTATTGAGCCATCAAGCATTTCAATTTTCACGTGGGAGAAGCATGTAAGTTTAGAAAATTTCAGTTGACCAAGTTAGAAGAGTTGAAAAATGATGCTTATGAGAACTCTAGAATCTATAAGGCTGAAATGAAAGCGTTGCATGATAAAAATATTTTGAGAAAAACATTTAAGCCTACTGATCGAGTGCTCTTATATGATTCTAGACTCCATAAGCACCAAAGAAAACTTTAGTCTAAGTGGACTGGCCCTTTTGTAGTAAAGAATGTTTTTGTAAATGGGCTGTAGAAATAGAAGATCCTAAGGATGGTCGGATCTTTAAAGTAAATGGTCAACGCCTTAAAGTATTAATTGATAGGCAAGTTCCGGAAGTGGAAGGCATTCCAATGGTGGATCCAGTCTATTTACCTTGACCACACCATCCAGGTATGTTTTTCTTTATTTATTTTTTTGTTTTGTTTTTATTTTCTCTTTTTCTTCTTTCTTTTCATTTTTGTTTGCTGTTTTTTTCTTTGTTTTTGTTTGTAGGTTAGGTTTATTCTGTCAGTTCAGGTTACCATCATTGATGCATAGCGAGCTACTCATGTTACTCATCAGGTGTATTCTACCTTTTCAATTACTCCCCATTCAATTTTGATTCTTAAACATTGAGGACAATATTTAATTTAAATTGGGGGGTGGTGGTGCAAATTCAGTATTTAAAATTCATGTTGAAACTCTGTGGCATATTTTCATGTGTCAATTTTTTTAATTTGCATCACACGTGCATTATTTTTACATGTGTACTCATTCTCATTCATAGCCATCTTCGTGAATTCACCAAACCCACCATAATCATTTTTGTTGAAGCATTCAGCGAACCCTTAATGCACTCCTCCAAGCTTTGTGGTAAGATGGTCATTTGACACATGTAGCTAGAGCACTCTTTTGCTTAAGTATTCTTGTGAGTTTGGAGAGGATTGAGAGCCTGCAAATGCAGTAAATTGTGATAAGTGTTCATTAATCTGTTGAATTGGGCACTTCTTTTGAGAATATCATTACATGGTTTGTGGTAAGATGGTGGATATACTTGGGATATGACGAAGGTCAACTTAGGATCAACGTTTGAACATTTCAAGCTATCCATTTCCATCATAGACCCCTAGTAGCCAATTTTGAGCCAATAAATACGTAGCTTTTTCTTTTCATATGCCTATATCATCCATACCTCTCCACATTGGAGTATAACCTATATACTGATTTTTCTACCATTTTTATTTCCAAGTGTATACTAGGTGTGAAATTTTCATTTTCTTTCTTTTATTTTATCATTTTCAATTCAAAAAGAAGAAGAAGAAGAAGACAAAAAAAAAAAAAAAAAAAAAGAGAAGAGTAAAAGTTGCAAAGTGTTCAATTGAGTGAGCTCCAAAAAAAAAAAAAAAAGGTTGGCAGAAATGGAAAGAATACCAAAGTGGCATGTGTTTGTCCATCAAATTGTAAAAAATAAAAAAAACAGAGAAGAGGAAGAAGAAGGAAAAGCATTATTATTTGATGATCTGACAAGTGGATAGTACATCAATTGAGAATTGTGGTTTACTGAGATATTTAATAAAATTCCCTTTGTATGTACTTGGAAGTCTTTTGAATCCTTTTCATCCCTTTTTTTCATATAGCCCCGAACCCAAGCCACGTTACAACCCTTTGTGTTGACCGTTCTGATCCTAAGTAAGCTTTTGGAAAGAGTGGTGGAAGTCTCATTTGTTAGTGTTCCTATCATAAGATCAATGTTTGCTTGTTGCTTGTATATGCCTAGTTTCCTATGAGAGTGTGTGTACACCCATTGTCAACTCCATAGAGAGAGCCCTTACACGAAACACTATTATACCCGTGAGTTATGGAGTTGAACCTTTTGCTTGAGACGTTCTTGATGTTGCATGTGTCAAAGTTAGTAGTAAGATGGTTATGGCATGGAGAACACACACACACTCAATGGATTGCTATAGGCGGATTGATCCTGTTGGGTTATTGAATTCCTTATATTGTTTTGATATGTGAATCTGGAAAGTGTGACTTGACGGCCTTTATATGTATGTTATGTTTTAAGCTTAAGTTCATGCCATGTTAAGTCAAGTTCAGTTCACGCTTAAGTTCTGGTTAAGTCATGCTATATGTCAAGTTATACTATGTTTATGTATGACTATAATTATGCATTTATGCTTTTACTGCCATGCATGCATTTTTAACCTGTGTGTGAGTTTTATGTTAACTTACTGAGATTTGTAATCAAATCTCACTGTGGTAGTCCCAACTACCATTCCCCCCGAATGGTAGATCTTGTTACAGGACCCAAAGGAGAATTGGAATCTGACCAACTGAATACGGTCGACTAGGCCACGGTGCGATGTTGATGATGGTATAGTATTTAACTTAGGTTAATACTTGTACTTTTGGAGTTGTATCTCAAGTATTCTTTTGATCACAACCATTTTGGACTAGTGTGATGATCACGGCTTTTTAGTATGCCTTTATGTATGAATTATGTTTCAAGTATTTGGGATATATTTAGTTTGGTGCATAGTATTGCTAAAGAAAAAGATTATCCGCTGCGAATATTGCATAATGCTAGATGCATGTTAGGAACATTGCATCTTATATGTCATGAACGGGGGCAGGTAACCTTGTGTTGCATGTCTCGACGCTTCAAATGTCCGTTCAATCTCAAGCGGAATTTGGGGGCGTCACAAATAGTCTCATGAAATCTGAAGTACCATTATCTAGACGATTGTTTAAGGCCATAAATGAAAATTTTTAGCTGGCGTACTTTGCGTTCTTGTCCCTCAACCTCAAAACCAACAGGTTGATCTATATATATCTTCTTGTCTAGTTCTTCATTGAGAAATGCAGTTTTCACATTCATTTGGAAAACTTCTAAATCTAGATAAACAACTATAGCTAGAATGAGGCAAATGAAAATAAATCTCACCACATGGGGAGAATGTTCTTTCATAATCTATATCGTATAGCCCTTTGCCACGAGTCGGACCTTATACTTGTCAATTGATCTATCTGCGTGGCCCTTAATTTTTAAAACCCATTTGTTTCCAATAGATTTGCGCCGAGGTGGAAGATCAACTAACTCCTAAACTTGGTTCTTTGCCATAAAACTCATCTCATCTTTCATAGCAGCCAGCCATTTATTTGAAGCAAGTGAACTTAGTGTTTCCTCATAAGAAGAAGGTTCATCAAAGTCACACGGAGCACACATGAAAGATTTCCCTTCAATCTCAACACAATGATGAGGAATGATTCCACATTTGCTTCTACGTAACTGAGACTCCTATGAGTCACTTTTTAGTGGTATACTTTCACTATGAGGCAAATCACTCTCACTATCTTTTGCAATTCTAGGATGTGATAATTTTCCAACCTTGCCAAAAGATGGTGTAATTCCCTCAAGTTCTTGCAACTCAAAAATCTCAAGATCTTTCTTTGCTTCACCAATATTGGGAAAATCATTCTCAATAAATGTGACATCACACACTCTATTTTTGTCATCCATCCTTTAGCATGTTCACCAAACATTAATAGTCCTTTGAGTTCTCTGAATATTTTATGAAGTTATGCTTATTTGCTCTAAAACCAAATTTCTTATATTTTTGGGAAGTGGTGTGAATATAACCCGCAGAACCCCAAGATCGCAAATGTTCCAAATTTGATTTTGTATCATTCCATAATTCATATGTAGTTAAAGGAATGGATTTAGAAGGCATATAGTTTAAAACCTAGGTAGCAACTAGAAGAACATCTCCCAAAATGATATTGGTAAGTTAGCTTGCGCCATCATTAATTGAACAATTTCTAGTAAAGTACGATTCTTCCTTTCTGCAACACCATTTTATTATGGTGTGCTAGGAATCGTTAATTTCATGTGTATCTCCTTTTTGCTCACATAGTCTTTGAAACTTTTTAGACAAGTACTCACGACCCCGATTAGTTTGTGGAATTTCTAAATTCATTTCTTTCTAATTCTCAACCTTAGCCACAATGCACTTGAAGCAATCCAATGCTTCAAAACGGACTGCTTCAAAGCGATGAGAGATCATATAGACATAACTGAAACGTGAGTTTATGTGGAAAAATAAGAGGCGCCACGACATACCTTCACATTCATAGCTCCACAAATATCAGAATGGACTAGCTCCAAAAGATAAGATGCCCTAAAAGCCTTTTCAAAAGGCTACCTACAGGTCTTACTAGCTAAACAAGGCTTGCACACATGTAGGCATACATTAGTGAGATATCCCAATAGGCTTTATTTAGCTAGTCTAGCCATTATATTTTCTCTCTTTATGGCCTAGTCTAGCATGCCATTTTAATGAATTAAAAACAAAATTATCATCATCTGAAGCTGTAAAAGAAAATGAAGAATTATCTAAATTCAACATAAAGAAACCATTTGAAGGAAAACCATGATTATACAAAGTCCTATCCAAATAAAAGTCAAACTTAGGACATCAAAGTGAAAATTAAAACCAAGTTCCAACATGGAAAGTCCTTAGCTTAATTTTAATGTTGCCTTGTTTCGTTCTTCTGAGTCGGTCGGTATTTGAGTCATTTTAACATATGCTCATGGAACTATTTAGATGGCTTCCAGCCATAAGGAACATGGTATTTTTGAAGTTGATAATATTGAAGCTTTAGTAGCTCTAAAGGGATTTACAATTAATTTTGCATATGGGTGTGACTAATATGATTTTGGAAGGAAATTATTTTACTATTATCAAAGCTATTAGTTCTAAAGAATCTAGTATGTCTAGACAAGGGTTTGTAATTGCAGAAAATCAAAGTCCTCTTCTTCAATATGTAACGTGTGCCATGTACTCCATATTAGTCGCCTAGGGAAAGAAGCTACTCACCTATTTGTAAGACATGCTTATTTTGTTGATGGTACGTTACAATAGTGGCTTCTAGAATTTATTCATTCTAGAGTTCTTTTAGATGCTGGCTTTTAATCGATATGTTGTGGATTATGTAATTATCTTCGTTATGAATGAATGATTACAATCTCTTTAAAAAAAGAAGAAGAAGAGGGAGAATAGAGTAGAATCTCCGTTCAAACACCACATTATTTATTAATTTTGTGTTTTGTAATAGACCCGATCTATAGCTGACTGATTCGAGAGAGTCGCTCTCCAGGGATTAGGTTTAGAGGAAGAAGATGAATTGCAGAGAAGCAGAAGACACAAGTGAATCAAATTCTCATTGGAGACTTTCCCTCCAACTAACTGTATTTATAGTGAATGGATTACAAGCGTACCGTTTTATTGCTTAGAAGTCGATTTCATTCGAGAAGGAGTAAAATGACCGCGTTGGACTTACTGAAACTGAGATATAAAAGGAAATGTAAAAGGAGAACGTTCAACTAAAATCAAAAGGAATTGGAAGCGGCAACGAATCGACCTTCCCCTTAATAACCAACAACCCGTAACGACCCTTCCCACTAACATCCTGCTGAACAGACTGCACCTTGCCCATCCGCATGTCTCCACACCAGCACCTTCACCATCCGTAACATGTGTACAAGTCAGTTCCAATACATAAATAAATACAGTAACTTTTACCCGAAGATTCAAAGAATAACCGAGGATAGGAAAAAAAATATGGGAGGAAACGGTATATCTACTTTTTTTTCGAATGAGTTTCTCGATCTGGAAATTTTCTTGTGTTCCTTTTTCTCTTTATAGCAAACTTTTTCAAGTTTTCACAGAAATAGCAACGCACAAACACAATTCTATTCTGTTTATATCATGTATTTCTTCAATTTTCGTGCCTCCTTGAATCCTCTTCACAGAAAAAGCTTCGGTTGTTTCTCTCTGCAAATCCACCATCCTCGCTTAAATGATCCACATTGTCCCAATCCATTTCTAAATCTGTCGTTCTCACTCTACAATGGATGGTTTTTGCGACGATTTCTCTAGTTCCACCCAGCGACCCGACTTGGACAACGACCAACGAGTATACTTTGTCCCCTACAGGTCGCATCTCTCCCTCCCCAGATTCACTCTCAGTCCCTTCCAATTCTCTACTTTCACTACCATTCACGAATCTATACTGAGACTCCAATTGTATCATTCTGATTCCGCTATGCATCGTCTTTGCTTGCCATGGAAAACGTAGGAAAAGTAAAGAAACGAACGGAATTGTTACTTATAATGTTGGCAGCTAGTTGGGTATGAACTGGGCTCCTATGTGATTACGGTCTCATCTTTTCTTTCCCTTTTCTTCCGGTTCTTGGCAATCAAACTAGTTTTTTCTTTTATTTTTTTATGCTTTGTTTTTGAATTTCTGTGATCTGGAGGTGCCTACATTAGTGTGAAATATTCGAATCTTGGAATATTGTAGACGTGTTTTTGTGTGTGATTTGGGGTTTTCAGGTGGTGGATGGATGCGCAAGATTCGATGCCTGGAGATTTGGGCTCGAAGATAGGAATTGTATATTCGGCTTCGCCGGGTTCCTTGTGTACAGGTCCTATAAAGCTAATTACGCCCAAAGAATACCGCGCTAGTTGTAGCACAGCTTTAGAGTGTCGATTCCACAGGGAGACAAATTAAAATAATAGCATAAAGAACAAAAAAACTAAAGGAAAATATTAAATGATTAATAAATAACAAAGATTAATTTTAAATAAAAATTAAAATGAAGCAAAGCGATTAATGGAAAAAGTACTCAAATTTGACAAACAGTAGAGCTTCGGAACTCCCGTGCACAAATCTGGTATTTTAATTTTTTTTAATTCATTGGATAACTCAATTAGGAAATCAATTCCCCAAATTCCTAATCAAAAGGTATAGATTTATAAACCAAAATTAAATCAAATGTAACCCTTTGAAAAATCATTCACCACTTTTAAAATACATAAATTACTACTATCCATATTGAGAAAATCCAACGACGACAATATACTCAGGGAGCGATATTGCAGCAAAGAACTAAATCAATATAAATAAATAATTGATCCAAACATAATCAAAGAACCAATCCATTCATTAGAAAAAGCATGACTGAATCCATAAATAGAATAAATTCTATGATTATTCGGAGAATAAAACATCAACAATGAATTGAGAATGATAAAACAAAAAAGTTTTAGTAATTCAAGATCAAATACATAAATTAAAAATAAATTAAAAATACCATCTAATGTGCAAGTTCATCCCTAACTCTACTTGAGAATTTAGTTACCTATAAATATACTGGACAACAAAAATCTCCAGAGAAAATTGAAGCGAAGCCATGGAAGTGATTTTCTCCTCCCCCTCTATTTCGTGCTAATGATGTGCTTATATAGGGTAGGAAAGAAACCCTAATGTCCTCTTAATTTCTGCATAAAAAATTACCTAAATTTTAGGACTCATCTTGACAGCCACGTACACACTTCAGGAGTCCGAATTTGGAAATCTTTATTAGAGACAAATTTATAGCCCTTTAAGATAGATTTCTAACTCATCAAGAATCACATCAATCATATATGTGAGTAAAAAATTACGGTCAAAAGACTAAAGTATGTCCAAACTGTCTCATAGCGAATTTCGGACTTGGACTTCTTGTGGTTTTCTTTTGTGATTTCTTTTTCTTTTTCTTTTCTTCCAAGTTGATCTCAAACTCCATGAAAGTTCTCCTTTGAATTTGACTGGGCTTGACTTGCTCTTTTATAAACTCTGAAATTAAACATAAAAAAACTGCTTAGGAGTATCTTAATGTAAATAGAAATTCAATTCAAGAATATACATTAATTCTTATGATTTCTATTCACATTTTAGCATTTTAATATAATAATAAGGTATTTAGAGTGCACTTTCGCACACTTATCACACCCGCCAACTTACTTATTGCTAGTCCCTAGCAATTTTCATGTCAAAAATATGAAAGAAACAAAAAAAAATCACACATAAAGACCATCAAGTCACACTTTCCAGATTCACATATCAAAACAATCTAAGGAATCCCATAACCCAACAAGATCAATCCATGTATAGAAATCCACTGAGTGTTTGTGTGTTCTCCAAGCCATAACCATCCTACCACTAACTTTGACACATACAACATCAAGAACGTCTCAAGCAAAAGGTTCAATTCCATAACTCATGGGTATAATAGTGTTTCGTGTAAGGGCTCAAAGTTGGCTACTGGGGGTCTATGATGGAAAGGGATAGCTTGAAAGGCTCAAACGTTGATCCTAAGTTGACCTTCGTCATATCCCAAGTATATCCAACATCTTACCACAAACCATGTAATGATATTCTCAAAAGAAGTGCCCAATTCAACAGATCAATGAACGCTTATCACAATTTACTGCATTTATAGGCTCTCAATCCTCTCCAAACTCACAAAAATACTTAAGCAAAAGAGTTCTCTAACTACATGTGTCAAACGACCATCTTACCACAAAGCTTGGAGGAGTGCATTAAGGGTTTTATGAATGCTTCAGCAAAAATGATTATGGTGGATTTGGTGAATTCACGAAGATGGCTATGAATGAGAATGAGTACACACGTAAAAATAATGCACGTATGATGCAAATTAAAAAAAATTGACACATGAAAATATGCCACAAAGTTTCAACATGCATTTTAAATCAATTTAAATGAAACATTGTCCTCAATGTTTAAGAATCAAAATTGAATGGGGAGTAATTGAAAAATGTAGAATACACCTGGATAATGCGTGCATTATAAGGAAAAGAAAGAAAGAAAAAAGATAAAATAAAAACAAAACAAAACAAAACAAAATAAATAAAGAAAAACATACCTGGATTGTGTGGTCAAGGTTAATAGACTGGATCCACAAGTGGAATGTCTTCCACTTCTGGAACTTGCCTATCAAATAATATTTTAAGGCGTTGACCATTTACTTTAAAGATCCGACCATCCTTAAGAGCTTCTATTTCTACTGCCCCATTTACAAAAACATTCTTTACTACAAAAGGGCCAGTCCAACTAGACCAAAGTTTGCCTGGGTGCTTGTGAAATCCAAAATCATATAAGTATACTCGGTCATTAGGCTCAAACCTCTACCTAAGAATATTTTTAGTATGAAACGTTTTCATTTTAACCTTATAGACTTTAGATTTAGGCAAAGGTTTCAATTTAACTCTTGGTGCTTTTGTACTTACAGGAATCTGTTTTCCACCTTTGTTAGGCAACTCCTCAAATTTCGGTTGCCGAGCCCGTGTGCCATAATCCTAAATTTCATCAAAAATAACAAAAGTATTAGTAACATTAGATGAATCACTAATAGAATCAAATTCAGAATTAACAAGGGAATATTCAAGGGGGTCAAAATCATGAGTTGTGTGAACTCCCTTGTCTACGAGTGCATCAATTATGTACGTTTGGTGGCACTCATCATCTGTTGGCTGTTTCTCAATATGGAAAATGTTGATCTCCATGGTCATATTTCCAAAAGATAGCTTCATCAACCCATTCCTGCACTTTATAAGTGCATTAGCCGTAGCATGGAAATGTCTACCTAATATGTGAGGAATCTTAGAGTTAGACTCAACAACTGATTGAGTGTCCAAAATTAAGAAATCAACAGGATAATAAAATTTGTCAGTTTGGATCAAAACATCCTCAACTATCCCTCTCGGTTTCTTAACTGAATGATTAGCCAACTGAAACACAACAGAAGTGGGCTTAATTTCACCCAAACCAAACTGCAAATAAATGGAATAAGGCATCAAATTAACACCAACTCCTAGATCTAGCAAGGTTTTTCAAAATTCAAGATTCCCAATAGTACATGCAATTGTTGGACAACCAGGATCCTTGTACTGAGAAGGAATTTGTTGCTCAATTAGAGCACTAACTTGCTCTGTCAGAAATGCTGTCTTCTTAACAAGGTGCTTCCTCTTAACTGTACACAAATCTTTAAGAACTTTTGAATAAGTGGAAACTTGTTTAATAACATGCAAAAGAGGAAGGTTAATCTTTACCTGCCTAAGGTTCTCCAAGATTTCATTACTAGAATCCAAAGTTCGCATACCAGATTTTAAAGCTTGAGGAAATGGTATCTTAACTGGACTCTTGATTACCTCGGCTTCCTTGGGGAACTCGGTATTATCATTGCTTTGTTCCTCTTCGACATGCTCTGGCTTTTCAGTTGTTGGGATGTGTGAGGACTTACCACTTCTTGTCACAATGGCATTGACCTCTTTCAAATTTTTTTGTGCCATATGCTGACCTTGGGGTGCGGATTGAGTTTGAGAAGGAAACTTGCCACGTTCATTCACACTCAAGGAGCTCATTATCTTGGATATATGACTCTTTATCTCTTTGTTTTCTTCAACAACCTGTATAATCAAAGATTCAAACTTTTGATTAGTTTTACTCTGCGCCTCAATAAAAGCATATAAAGTATCTTCTAAGGGGCTCCTGGAGAATGAAGGTGCAGGATATGATCTAGGGGGTTGTGCAGGCTGCTGGTTTTCAGATTTCCAACTAAAATTGGGGTGATTACGCCACCCAGGATTGTAGGTATCAGAGAAAGGTGCAACAGGCTTCATGTACATACCTAAGGCATTACATTGTTCCTCATACATCCCACTCATCTTAGCAAATGTGGGACACTCTTGGGCAAGATGATCTACCCCACCACACACAAAACATGGTCCAAAAGACTCCGCATGATTAGCCATGTGTGTTGGCTTTAAGTCTTTAGTCTTTAAAACCTCTAACTCCCTAGTGAGCATCTCAACCTTAGCCTTTAGGTTATCCTCTTTCCTGAGATGGTAAATTCCACCATCATTTAGGTTTCCTGCAAGTCGTGACCTATTTGTGCTCTCAGTAGCACTAGGTCCAGTCCAAGTGTAAACTTTTTCAGCAAGTTCATTGAGGTATTCTATGGCCTCATCAGGATCTTTCTGTAAGAACTCACCATTACACATCAACTCCACAAATTGGCGCTCTCTAGTTGTAAGTCCCTCATAAAAATAGCTCACTAAGTGCCAATTCTTATACTCATGGTGAGAACACATACTCAATAGCTCCTTAAATCTCTCCCAAGACTGATACAAAGTCTCATTGTCCTTTTGTGCAAATGTGGAGATTTGCCTTTTTAAAGCATTGGTCTTATGTTGAGGAAAGTATTTATTAAAGAAGACCTGAGTCATCTCATTCCATGACCCAATAGATCGTGGTCTCAGTGAGTATAGCCAACTCTTAGCTCTATCCTTCAAAGAGAAAGGAAAGAACTTAAGTCTCACGATGTTATCAGTTGCATTTTGACTATGAAAAGTCGCAACTACTTCCTCAAACTCCCTAATGTGTACATATGGATTTTCATTTTCTAAGCCATGAAAGGTAGGGAGTAACTGTATCATCCATGTTTTTAAATTCAATTGGCGAGTATTAGCTGGAAATATGATGCATGATGGTGTGGCTGTGCTTGTAGGATGGAGGTAATCTTGAAGGGTCCTAGTGGGTTGATCTTCGTGTTCACTCATTTTCTCAGAATTAGAAAAATTATCAAATAAATGATTAGAAAAATTAGGCTTTGACTTTGACTCAAACAAAGGTCTACAAGCAAACCGACCCAAGGCGTCTCTATACCTGTGCATGCAAGGTAGAGAAAAACGCAACACTAAAAAAAAACCAAAACTAAAAGAGGGAATGAAGTTACCGCCTTTACAAACTACTGAAAAGAAAAATTATTTAACAATTCTTCTACTGTCTCCCCGGCAACGGCGCCAAAATTTGATTGCGCCCAAAGAATAACGCGGTAGTTGTAGCACAGCTTTGGGGTGTCGATTCCACGGAGACAAATTAAAAGAATAGCAGAAGGAACAAAGAAACTAAAGGAAAATATTAAATGATTAATAGAGAACAAAGATTAATTTTAAATGCAAATTAAAATGAAGCAAAGTGATCAACGGAAAAAGTACTCAAATTTGACAAACAGTAGAGTTTCAGGAATCCCGTACACAAATCCGGTATTTTAATTATTTTTAATTCATTGGATAACTCAATTAGGAAATCAATGCCCTAAATTCCCAATCGGAAGGTATAGATTTATAAACCAAAATTAAATCAAATGTAACCCTTTGAAAAATCATTTACTACTTTTAAAATACGTAAATTACTATCCCTATTGAAAAAATCCAACGACGACAATATACTCAGGAAGCGATATTGCAGCAAAGAACTAAATCAATATAGATAAATAATTGATCCAAACATAATCAAAGAACTAATCCATTCAATAGAGAAAGCATGACTGAATCCATAAATAGAATAAATTCTATGATTATTCGGAGAATAAAACATCAACAATGAATTGAGAATGATAAAACAAAAAAGTTTTAGTAATTGAAGACCAAATACATAAATTAAAAATAAATTAAAAATATCATCTAATGTACAAGTTCATCCCTAGCCCTACTTGCGAATTTAGTTACCCATAAATATAATGGACAACAAAAATCTTGAGAGAAAACTGAAGCGAATGGTAGCCATGGAAGTGATTTTCTCCTCTCTTTAGATCTACCTCTTGTGCCTCCTCCCCCTCTATTTCATATAGCCAAGGATTGGTGCAATCCACTTGGGAAAAAGCTAGGAAGGGCCCAATACTCAAGATGGGTTTGAAGGAAGAAGAACCGGTTTTGATCCATTTGATACAAGCTATGGAAGATATGACTTAGAGATAGGGCCTATTGTTGTTAAGACTCTCAATTTGTTTAAAGGCTTTTATTAATAGTTTAGAAGAAAAGGGCTTGAGGATGCTTGGCCCACATATGTCTTATTTCTAATGGACTAGGGTTTTCTTTGGGAAGGCCTTGTATTTTGGCCAAGGGTTTATTTGGAAATTTATTATTTTCAATTGGTGCAATCCAATTGGGATGAAGCTAGCAAGAGCCCAACACTCATGATGGGCTTGAAAGAAGGAGAACCAGTTTTGATCCACTTGATCTAAGCTATGGAAGACATGACTCGGGCCTTTTGTTATTGAAGTCCATAGATTTATTTATTTAATTAAAAGGGCTTATTTTAATAGTCATAGGAATTAATCAAGAATAATTGGGCTTGGGGGATGTCCAGCCCACACGTCTTATTTCTATTGAACTAGGGTTTTTGTGAAGGCCTTGTATTCTGGCCAAGGGTTTATTTGGCAAGTTATTATTATACAAACTAGGGTTTTAGAAGTTACTGTAGCGCGGCGTACGACACTGTTCACGCTACAGTACCCGAGGCACTTTCATTAGGGTTTTTGGGGGGTTGTCTATTTAAACAACTTATAGCCTCATTTGAGAGGCAGAATAGATGAAATTTCTTTGAGAGTTTGAGTTATCTCCTCTTGTTCTTCTTGAACTTTTGAACTTATCAAAGGTAAATAAAAAACCTTTGTTGCGTTCCTCCTTTGTAATTTGGGTTCTTGAGACAGATTCTTCAACAGGTCTAGATTTTAATATAATCTAAGTTCTTGGAACGGGTTCTCATTGGGTCTAAATTCTCCATCCATAGATCTGAATTTGTCTTTCTTGGGGTTGTTTTTCCTGTATTGTTGTTGGGTCTCAAAGCAAATCGATTGGGGTTCACATCATTTGGTATCAGAGCAAGGTTTCCAATCAGGTGTATTTCTATCTTTTATTTATTGCATCTTTATTTCTAGGGCTTCATTGTTCTAAGGTTGCAAAAAAAAAAAAGGTGCAGAAATTCGTTTCATAGGGCTGCCAGACTATTCTATCTTTTTAGTTTCATGTTCATCAACATTGGGTGGCTAAATTGTTTGTTTGAGGGCTGCCAAAATTTGCACCATCTATAGAGTTTGGAATTTCTGGGGTTTCTTGCATCTCTAAGTTTGTCAATTGCTTGGAGTGCTATTTTTTTTATTCTCTTCTATTTCCTTGCCAATTTTTATGTGGTTGAATTCAATTGTTTGATTATTACAATTGAATATTGCTGTTTGTGATTGAATCAGTGAGAAAAGAAAAAAAAATTCGAAAAAAAAATCCAAAAAAAAAAAAAAGGAGAGAAGGATTTTGGGTATGAAATTCTTTGCCATATGAAATTGAGTGCTTTGTCATTGATTGAGCCTTATCTTTAAAGGGGCTGAATACATCTTTCTAGTTGGTTCCTTGTTTCGTAATTACTCTTTCCAGCGTATAAATTCCTTGAGTCTCGGGTCATTTTATTCCTTCTGTGTTTTCTCTTGTTCTTGTTTCTTGGACCTAATTACTAGTTGGGATAAAATAAGGTTGTATTGTCTTGATTGAGTTCAATTAGTTCTTAAAGAACTTGAGTGAGAAAACTCTTGAGGTAAAGGCAAGAGAGTGTGAGACCATTATCAAAAAAAAAAAAAAAAAGCCAATTAAGAGTGAAAAAGGAGTGGAGTGTCCTTATTCGAGTGTAAACACGTAAGGGAGAGTGTGAGGTCTTTCTCACTAATATTTGTTTTTGTCAAGCACGTACGATGTCTAGAAGAGATAGTGATGGGCCCCAAGGAGGACCAAGTCTTAAGGATCAATTACAAGATTAAGAGCCATGAAGATCAAGGGAGCAATGCAAGAATTAGTGCAATCCAATAGGGATAAAGCTAGCAAGAGCCCAACACTCATGATGGGCTTGAAAGAAGGAGAACCAGTTTTGATCCACTTGATCTAAGCTATGGAAGACACGACTTGGGCCTATTATTATTGAAGGCCATGGACTTATTTATTTCATTAAAATGGCTTATTTTATTAGTCATAGGAATTAATTTAGAATAATTGGGCTTGAGGATGCTTGGCCCACATATGTCTTATTTCTAATGGACTAGGGTTTTCTTTGGGAAGGCCTTGTATTTTGGCCAAGGGTTTATTTGGAAACTTATTATTTCACTAAGGTTTAGAAGTTACTGTAGCGCGGCGTACGACACTGTTCACGCTACAGTACCCGAGCGCTTTCATTAGGGTTTTTGGGGGTTGTCTATTTAAACAACTTATAGCCTCATTTGAGAGGCAGAATATATGAAATTTCTTTGAGAGTTTGAGTTATCTCCTCTTGTTCTTCTTGAACTTTTGAACTTATCAAAGGTAAATCAAAACCTTTGTGGCGTTCCTCCTTTGTAATTTGGGTTCTTGAGACGGATTCTTCAATGGGTCTAGATTTTGATATAATCTAGGTTCTTGGAACGGGTTCTCATCGGGTCTAAATTCTCCATCCATAAATCTGAGTTTGGCTTTCTTGGAGTTGTTTTCCAATATTGTTGTTGGGTCTCAAAGCAAATTGATTGGGGTTCACATCAAGTTTGTGGTTGTGTACTTTGATGATATCCTAGTGTACAGCAAGGACTTAAATGAACATATTGAGCATTTGAAATATGTGTTTAATGTGTTGAGATGTGAAAAGTTGTACGCTAATTTCAAGAAATGTACCTTTTGCATGGAGAAAGTTGTTTTTCTTGGATATGTTGTTAGTACAAAGGGTATTGAAGTGGATGAAGAGAAAGTCAAGGCCATTAGGGAGTGGCCAACGCCAAAGAGCGTCACTGAGGTAAGAAGCTTTCATGGTCTAGCTAGCTTTTATCGGCGTTTTGTTAAAGACTTTAGCACCATTGCCACACCACTCACTGAAGTCATTAAAAAAAATGTTGGGTTTCATTGGGGGGCTAAGCAAGAGAATGCTTTTGCCACTATTAAAGAAAGGTTGTGCTCTGCACCCGTGTTAGCATTACCTTATTTTAACAAAGCTTTTGAGATTGAATGTGATGCCTCAGGATTAGGGATTGGAGCCGTTTTGATGCAGGATAGGCGACCGATCGCCTTCTTCAGTGAGAAGCTAAGTGGGGCATCCCTGAAGTACCGTACTTATGACAAAGAGCTTTTTGCTCTTGTTCGTGCATTAGAGACTTGGCAGCACTACTTGTGTGGCCTAGGGAATTTGTGATCCACACCGATCATGAATCGTTGAACCATCTCAAGGGTCAAGGTAAGTTGAATAAGAGGCATGCCAGATGGATGGAGTACATTGAGACCTTTCCATATGTCATCCGTTACAAGCAAGGTAAGGAGAATATTGTTGCTGCTGCTTTATCCCGGAGGAGTAGCTTGGATGGACAAAAGAAGGCGGAGTTGGTGAAGTCACTTCATGAAAGGGTACGACTTCACATTGCCCAAAAGAATGAAAGGGTTGCTTCACAAGTCAATAAAGGGCGAAGGCGTGTCATCTTTGAACCAGGAGATTGGGTTTGGGTTCACATGCGCAAAGAAATATTCCCAGCCCATAGACGGACTAGGTTGCATCCTCGAGGAGATGGACCATTCGAAATTCTTGAGAAAATTAATGACAATGCATATAAAGTGGATCTCCCAGGTGAATATAATGTTTCTGCTACCTTGAATGTTTCTGATCTTTCTCCTTTTGATGTAGGTGAAGATTCGAGGTCGAATCCTTTTGAGGAGAGGGGGAATGATGGGAACCAAGGTGGAGCTATCCTTAAAGATCCTTTGCAAGTTCCAGATGGGCCAATTACAAGATCAAAAGCCAAGAAGATCAAGGAAGCAATGCAAGGATTGGTGCAATCCACTTGGGAAGAAGCTAGGAAGGGCCCAATACTCAAGATGGGCTTGAAGGAAGAAGAACCGGTTTTGATCCATTTGATACAAGCTATGGAAGACATGACTTAGAGATAGGGCCTATTGTTGTTAAGACTCTCAATTTGTTTAAAGGCTTTTATTAATTGTTTAGAAGAAATGGGCTTGAGGATGCTTGGCCCACATATGTCTTATTTCTAATGGACTAGGGTTTTCTTTGGGAAGGCCTTGTATTTTGGCCAAGGGTTTATTTGGAAACTTATTATTTCACTAGGGTTTACAAGTTACTGTAGCGCGGCGTACGACACTGTTCACACTACAGTACCCGAGCGCTTTCATTAGGGTTTTTGGGAGTTGTCTATTTAACCAACTTATAGCCTCACTTGAGAGGCAGAATATATGGCATTTCTTTGAGAGTTTGAGTTATCTCCTCTTGTTCTTCTTGAACATTTGAACTTATCAAAGGTAAATCAAAACCTTTGTGGCGTTCCTCCTTTGTAATTTGGGTTCTTGAGACGGATTCTTCAATGGGTCTAGATTTTGATATAATCTAGGTTCTTGGAACGGGTTCTCATCGGGTCTAAATTCTCCATCCATAAATCTGAGTTTGGCTTTCTTGGGGTTGTTTTCCAATTTTGTTGTTGGGTCTCAAAGCAAATCGATTGGGGTTCACATCGCACCTAGAGGGAAAGATGAAGGAACTAGCAACAAACCCAAGATAGTATCCCAACCTTCTAGAAATAGAGATATTAAATGTTCTAAGTGTTTGGGTTCAAGGCACATCGCTTCTCAATGTCCAAACAAACGTGTGATGATTATGCGTGACAATGGGGAGGTGATGACTGCAAGTGAGGATGATAGTGATGAGATTCCCGAGTTGGAGGATGCTAGTGATGATGATGGAGTAGAATACCCCGTAACAGGTGAGTCCCTTGTTGCCAGGCGTGCTCTCAACACACAAATTAAGATGGATGATGCAGAGCAACAGAGGGAGAACATTTTTCATACTAGATGCCACATCAATAACAAGGTATGTAGTATGATCATTGATGGGGGGAGTTGTACTAATGTTGCTAGCACTACTTTAGTTGAAAAATTGAATTTACCTAGCTTGAAACATTCTCGACCATACAAGTTACAGTGGTTGAATGATTGTGGGGAGGTTAGGGTGGATAGACAAGTGTTAGTTACTTTTTCCATTGGGAAGTATCAAGATGAAGTGCTTTGTGATGTGGTGCCTATGCATGCTGGCCATATCTTGTTGGGGAGGCCATGGCCGTATGATAGAAGAGTGATACATGATGGATTCAAAAACATGTACAGCTTTTCAAGAGAGGGCAACACAATCAAGCTTGCTCCTTTAACTCCAAGACAGGTCTATGAGGACCAATTGAAACTCAAAAGTGAGGTTGTCAAAAAAAATAAGAGTGCAAATGAGAGTGATAAAAAAAGAAAGAGTGAAAAGGAGATTGAGCAAAAAAGAAAGAGTGAAAAAAAGATTGAGCAAAAAAGAAAGAGTGAGAGTGAAAATGAGCAAAAAAGAAAGAGTGAAAAAGAAAGAGAGTCTGCCAAGAGAAAATGAAAGACAAAAGTGAGTTTCTATGCAAGAGAAAGTGAGGTTAAAAGGGCTTTCTTCGCAAATCGCCCTATGATTTTTCTTGTTTATAAAGAGTCTTATCTTAATCTTGATGAAAATAACCAGCCTCTTCCTAGTTTGGCTGTTTCTTTGTTGCAGGAGTTTGAGGATGTATTCCCAGAGGAAATGCCTAATGAGTTGCCACCCATTAGAGGCATTGAGCACCAGATTGATTTTGTGCCCGGGGCTGCTATTCCCAACCGACCAGCTTATAGAAGTAATCCAGATGAGACAAAGGAGCTTCAGAGGCAAGTTGAGGATTTGATGAGCAAGGGGTACGTGAGAGAGAGCATGAGCCCATGTGCAGTACCGGTGCTTCTAGTGCCTAAGAAGGATGAGACGTGGCGGATGTGCGTTGATTGCAGGGCAGTTAATAATATCACGGTGAAGATTCGAGGTCGAATCCTTTTGAGGAGAGGGGGAATGATGGGAACCAAGGTGGAGCTATCCTTAAAGATCCTTTGCAAGTTCCAGACGAGCCAATTACAAGATCAAGAGCCAAGAAAATCAAGGAAGCAATGGAAAGATTGGTGCAATCCACTTGGGAAGAAGCTAGGAAGGGCCCAATACTCAAGATGGGTTTGAAGGAAGAAGAACCGGTTTTGATCCATTTGATACAAGCTATGGAAGATATGACTTAGAGATAGGGCCTATTGTTGTTAAGACTCTCAATTTGTTTAAAGGTTTTTATTAATTGTTTAGAAGAAATGGACTTGAGGATGCTTGGCCCACATATGTCTTATTTCTAATGGACTAGGATTTTCTTTGGGAAGGCCTTGTATTTTGGCCAAGAGTTTATTTGGAAACTTATTATTTTACTAGGGTTTAGAAGTTACTGTAGCGCGGCGTACGACACTGTTCACGCTACAGTACCCGAGCGCTTTCATTAGGGTTTTTGGGGGTTGTCTATTTAAACAACTTATAGCCTCATTTGAGAGACAGAATAGATGGAATTTCTTTGAGAGTTTGAGTTATCTCCTCTTATTCTTCTTGAACTTTTGAACTTATCAAAGGTAAATCAAAACCTTTGTGGCGTTCCTCCTTTGTAATTTGGGTTCTTGAGACGGATTCTTCAACGGGTCTAGATTTTAATATAATCTAGGTTCTAGGAACGGGTTCTCATCGGGTCTAAATTCTCTATCCATAGATCTGAGTTTGGCTTTTTTGGGGTTGTTTTTCCAGTATTGTTGTTGGGTCTCAAAGCAAATTGATTGGGGTTCACATCAATTGCTGATCGTAAGTACCATTGGTTTCGTTCTACTCTTTTGCATGCGGATGACTTCTCTTCCAGCGCCTTCTCATTATTTTAATTTCTAGATTAGGAGCTAAGTGTTCAATTATTTGATCAAACCAGTGCCAATCTAGGGATGAGAACATGTGGCAGTTGTTCATTGTTGTGTAAAAAAATATAGTCGGAAATTATTATTTCTTTTTTGGTAAGTAAAAAATTTTATTCAACAAATGAAATAGGCGAAGTCCAAGTACACAGGAAGTATACAAAAGAAACACCTAATAACATTCAAGTACTAAAACAGCGAAAACAAAAACTCATGGACTGCCCCACCATTAAGAACAATGGCTGAAAACCAAGAAAACAAGGAAAACATAACAAATTTCCAGATATCATCTACAGAACATTCCTATCATTAAAACACCTCTCATTCCTTTCCAACCAAATGCACCGCATAATACACAAAGGAGTCATCTTCCACACTGCTGCAACTTGTGAGAAAGAATGAATTCTAGGCCAGCATGCAAGTATTTCTGTCACTGATTTTGGCATAAACCATGTGTTGGAAATATTTTCAAAATAATATATATTATATTTATTATTATTATTATTTTGGGATTGTTTTTGGAAGTTGTGAATTATTGTGTAAAGAGAGAAGATATGGAAAGTGTATGAGAATTATTATATTTTGGGTCTTATTTATCACAAGGGATCAACTGTTCTGGTGGTGTTAGTGTCTTTGTTACCCAGATGGCTTGAGTTCGAGTCATCCTCAAGACAAATCTTGGATTTTAATTTTATTTATGGAGAGAACTCTTGAGCACGCGAAAGGCATGCGTGAAGCGCTGGTCGTAGCAACGCATGGGCAAGCGTCAAGGGACGCGCACTGGGACAAGAGGTGCAATACTTCGAAAAATAAAATTTCCAAAGGGCACACCGTGACTCGAACTGGTGCTAGCCAGTTGAAGGGGAAACAAGGCAACCATTGGAAAACTGTTGTATCTTACGACAATAGTCATAATATATATACCTATTCTGAACAGTTTTCAGCAAAACGGAGAGTTATAACTTTTCGTTCACATCTTTTGGCCATCTATAAATAGACCCATTGACCTGCCATTTGAGGATCTCAGAATTAAATTTCGAATTCTTTTTTTCTCTTTCCCAAATATTTCATTTCTTTAAAACTTGTTAGAATTTGTTCGTTCTCGAGAGAATAAATTTTTAATTTCTTGGTTGAATAGCAAAACCAGAGGGTATTCGAGGTCTAATTTCGTGTGTGCATAACGCAGTTAGACAAACAAACTTGTTCTGGGCTTCATTGTATATTGGAGGTAAATTCGCTTATAACCCATGTGCATACCGTAATTGGTGGGGGTGAATATTGTCTTAAGGAAAGCGACATTTGTAATGTGTCTTGAAGCAAATTTTCTCTCACTATTTTTGTCTTGCAGCCCCTTTCGTTCCAACACCACGGCAATCTGAAATTATCTGTTCTGATATTACTAACAAACTAGATCTAGTTTAAGATATAGAAGAGACTAATAGAATCCTAGAAGCTTAAACTGGAGAGATATAGGTTAGCTATATCATCCAATGGGACAGTGCATAAAAAGAAAGCCTTGAGATCCTCGATAGTCTTTGTATTGCCTTTGAAGCTTTGATAATGTCTTTTGTTCCATGTGCACCACATGAAGCAAATCTGGATAATTTCCACAACATCCACCATGATGGTTACTGACGCTCCCCTTCTAACATGCAAACATCGCTACTTGCTGAAATGGCATGCCCAATTACATCTGTATAGGCTGATCACAGTTTTCCATAATGCAATACCTACCTCAATTGTAGCAGAAGACGATCCACAGGTTTATCATTCCTCACGGACAGCACCAATCAATCACCATCTCGTGTCTCTTGCTCAAATTGTCCCAAATAAGGATTTTCTCGTGCAGCTGTCTAACAAAGAAAACTGCACTCAAGCGAGCTCTGCTCCTCCATATGGGGTTTCCAATTAGCATGTTTTTAGACCACTTTTCAATCCTCTTGGATCATGGGCTGTGATGAGTCAAGGAACTTTTAAATCACATTTGAGCTCATATTCCAAAATGACCTGCCAATATTACAATTGGACCCATTGGAATCATTATGTGCTGTAAGAACTTCTTCCTCCTTGGTTATGCGGGATCCTATTCACCACCCTCCTACACTTAACAATGGGTCATCAGTATCTCTCCCCTTAAATCCTTGGGGTTCTTGTTGGGCCATTTCATTTATAGTTGGCAAATACATTTCTACCTCGGATTAATTTTGGTATCATTTTTAATGTTAGACCTTTCAATTCTTAGATGTGGATCCCAAACCTATGAATGGATGTTCCAGTACCATATCCAAAGGCCATGGGAAGCTCCTCCACAATACTCGTGAAAAATGGCTTGGTTGATGTAGTTCTCAAAGCATAGGAGGCCCAAGGAAATTCCAAGCTGTATCTGGGCTTACTGGTACAAAAAATCTACTCAAGTTTACAATTTGGGGTCCTTTGGAATAATTATAAATCAAAATAACTTCTTTCTCCTAGAGAGTATGTGGTCCTGTTGGTCTCCTTCCTATACTCAATTCGGGTATTACATGGGCACCTCCAAAAGATCAATAGGTAGTTTACATTTGAAAATGTGTGGTTGAAGGTTTTTTCATGAGGGTGAAAACATGGCAGACTGTATAATTTTCAGGGCTCCCCAATTTGTGTTCTAGAGTGACACTTAAAGCATTTAAAGCCGAATTGGAAGCTTGGGATGAGCAAGCATTCGGCAATGTGGGGAGGCGAGCAAAGCTCTTCCTAGATGAACCAAGTATGTTGTAAGTTATTGAAGTTGAAAGGGTGTTGATGCTGAATAAAATGTGAGGAAGGACTTCATTAATAGCCAGGTGGAGAGGCTTATTATATTGGAGGAGATTTTTTGGAGACATAAATTAGGGGCATTGTGGTTGAGACAAGTTGATGGGAAATTAGTGATAATTTAATATAATTTTACAAGAAATAGAAAGTTCATACCAACCATAGCAGTTTTTTTTTTTCCAAGAAATTGTACTTTGAACAAATCTGCAGGAGACTCAATTTGGCTTGGCTTGGCTTTTCTGATGTGGGAGGAGACTGTTGGAAATGCCATATGAGGAAATTAAAGTCCAGACTTGGTGAACAAAATGAACTGTCATAAGGCCATGGGCTATATCTGATGGCTATGGATGCTCCATGGCTTTTTTCCAAGCACGTTGAGCGTGGTCTAAGAGGGTCTTTCATGTTAGTATACTAAGTTTAGGGTAGCAGACACTAGGTATTAGTTAGTCTTAGTAGAGTATGACCTTGACTTCAGACCTTTTGTAGTAAATTTTAGGTGTGGTTTCGAGGTGATATGGTGCAATTAGATAGCTCAATGATCTCCACAATGTGCTTTTCAGTCTTGGTGAATGGCTTTCCACGTGTTTCTTCAAAAGGCATTTGTGGATTTCTAAAAGGATGTTTTGTCTCCCTTGTAGTCATTGTTATGGAGATTCTAAGAAGATGCTTGGAGAATGAGATAAGATGAAAATTTTGTGAATAGTAATAAGATGGTTTGTGAATAGTAATAAGATAGTTTGAGTTTAGTATTTTTTGGATTTTAGGAAATGAGAGAGAAATTTTTAAATAAAAAATATAATAAAATTAAAATATTGTTAGAATATAATTTTTATTTTGAGATTTGAAAAAGTAGAATTATTTTTTGTTTGAAAGTTTGGGAAAGTTATAATGATTGGTTTGAAAAAATTGTAATGATTTTTTTGAAAATATTTGTGTTTGAGTGATGTTTGGAAAGGAAATAAGATGAGATGTGATGAGATGAGATAGGATGAGATGAGATGAGAACTATTTCCAAACATCCCCTTAGTAGAATGATTTCAGCTCTGGTGTTTGAGGGTTTGCTTTCAGGTTTCTTGGTGGGGGGACTCGTTATGAGGGAAGACTTATGATCCCTTGTAGCCTTGGCCGTATGATCTTGGTGGGGACTCTTAAGCTAAAGGGATTTGTGTTCTTTTTGCTTCTTGCTCTCGTGCTTTGAAGTAGTCTAAGGGCTGAAGATCAACTTGACAAAGTTTAGGTTACTATTGGTCGGCAATGTGGATTATATTGATAGCTTGGCTTGTGTCTTTGGATGTTGGGTGTCCTCATTGCCAAATTGCCAATGATGCTTGGGTCTCTCTCTTTGGGGGTCCAGTGTAAGGCCAAGACATTCTAGGAAAACTTGAACATTAATTGATTTGATGGAAAAGGTTGCACCTGTGTAGGGGAGGTAGAGTAACCTTGATTAAGAACACTCTTTCAAACCGGCCTCTTACTTTATGCTTTTGTTTCCCATCCTTGTTGTTCAATTGTATCGAGAAACAACATAGCGATGTCTTATGGGCAGGTTTGGGGGAGTACTAGTTCCACTTCGAAAGGTCATGTGGTCTTAACAAACAAAGATTCCTCCACCTGATTGCTCTTGATTTTCTTGATCCAAATCAGCATGAATAGACAAGTAGCATGGGATTTGAACTGCCACGTATTCTGGCTTCTTTTGAAAATTTTCAAATCAAGACTTGTTTTTATGAGTTAAGCTACATACAGTGAGTCTCAGGTTTTGTGGTATTGCTTAATGATTCAATGCATTAATTTATTCTGAAGTTATCCTACAATTACAATAATACATATGCCTTCAGATGGAACTCAGCGAAAATTGTTGTCCTTACTATTTCGATGCTGGTTTGTATTCTGTAGGCATAGTGACTGTAAAGTAGCAATGAAAAATGGCAAGAGTTTTTCCACCACAGAAGATGATATTTCCAATGTCTATCCTCTAAAACTACGACTTTCTGTTATGCGGGAAACAAACTCATTTGGAGTAAGAATATGCAAAAAGGTTAGTTAATATGATCCAACCACTCTTTCCAGTTTTTGTTCTGAGTTATGGAACAAAATGAATTCAATATACTGCACATTTGTTTTTCTTTTTTTTTTGGTCTTAGGAGAATGCAGGAGAACTCTTCAGAAGAGCCTATAAAATCTTTAGTGTAGAGTCTGAGCTGGTAATCAATTATTTTATTTGGACATTATATTGTTTGAAGAAGAGGTTAATGGCTTCTAATTTCTGTTATTGTACGGTTACACATCTGGGACTTTTGTGGGCAGACTACCCCCTTTTTTACAAATGTAAGAAATGACTTTCTAAAAGATTGCCATCGGCAGTCAGATCATTAGGGATGTTCAACCGACCCGACCCGACCCGGTTTAGTGCTGTTCCGACCCGACCCGTTTGGTTTCACTACCGAATATAATGTTCCGAACCGTTACCCGTTACCCGTTACCCGATTAATCGACCCGTTTTGTTTTCGGGTTTTCCGTTTTAATATTTTTGGTATGCTATAAAATACACGATTCGTTTCACACCTGCACTGAAAAGTGGTCTTCGAATACTCGAACCCAAACGGTGGTTCACCTTCTTCTTCGTTTTCAAGCCGAACCCAAATGGTGGTTCACGTTCTCCTTCTTCGCTTTCAAGCCGAACCCAAATGGTCTATGGCGATTTCATCTTCGGTCTATGGCGATTTCATCTTCGGGGCCGTATTGTTCTTCATAGGCTTAGGGCTATGGCGATTTCATCTTCGGTCTCCGTGGGAACCTTGTCGAAGGACTAAGGAGGTGTCGTTTTCATTGTTGGGGTTGAAGTTGTCGAAGGACCGAGGAGATGTCGGAAGATTTGGCTTTGAGCTAGGGTTCGGGTTGGCCACATCTCTCTTTAATTTCTCTCAATTATTTCTTCTTACTGGCTTGTTTAGCTTTCTCCTTAATCTGCGAATATTTTTTTTTCCCCTTCATATACGTTTTTTGAGTCCTTCCTTGTTCATGGAATACAACAATCACTGTCAATTTGAGTATCCGTTTGACCCATTAGAGTTTCTGCAATTAAAAAAAAAAAAAAAAAACCCTGATTCAGATCATCCATGGCTTCATCGCTGTCATTAATGGTCACTGAAATACGCTCATTTGTTTTGTGTTTATTTGAGATCTTGCGAATTTGTTTCGAAGTGACTTCCATTTGGTTTCAGATCATCATGTATTCGAAATGCTTGCTTGCTAGGGTTTATGAGCAAGAAGGAGAGAGCGAGAGAAACGGGTATCGGGTAATTTCCGATTCCGTCAAAAACGGGTACGGCCATTTCCGCTTCCGAAGAACACTGGAACGGTTCGGGTTTTTTGGGTCGGGTCGGTTCGGCTAAATCGGCCGGTTCGGGCCAGCGGTTTATTTGTTCACCCCTACAGATCATGATGTAAGTGGTAGTTCTGTTATTAATTTTTAATTAGTTTGTAATGCTCATAGAATGTTGTGCATCTTTGAGTTTTGATGCTACATTTTTATATATTCATTGTATCTTTGAAATTAAATATTGGCCCTATTTTGTTCTCTGAATTTGAGAGTTTGTTTTAGAGTTCTCTATCAAACTATTGTATGGAGTTCTACTTCTCACAATAACACTTGGAGATTTATGGCTGTTTCCAATAGATGTTTTGATTTGGGTGTTACGAAAACTAATGACAATGAAGTGAAAAATGTATGAAAATGGGAGAGAAAAACAATCACACACAATACAAGATTTTTACGTGGTTCGGAAAATTGCCTACGTCCACGGGAGTTGCAAAGGATTTATATATATGAGGGATCACAATACAATGGAGGAAGAGAAATATTGTTCTTCACCGAATTCTGGATGCACACACACTGCCAAATGAAGTATAAATGGCCTATTTATACTTCTCACGGCGGAAAACCCTAATTCTGGGCAAAACACAGAACATTCGCTCGAGCGGCGTGTCGAGTGCGCGTGGAGCGAACTTCCCTTCCGCATTCACTCGAGCTCACTGTCGAGCGCACGTCGAGCGTTCGACTCTGCCTGATTTCGCTCGAGCGGCCAATGCCTTCGCTCGAGCGAACTTCCCTTTCTGGAGGCACCGCTCGAGCTCACTGTCGAGCGGCCTTCGAGCGTTTGAATCTGCCTGGTTTCGCTAGAGCGGCAAAAGGCTGCCGCTCGAGCGAAGTGGACCAGACTCCACTACTCAACAATTCTCCCACTTGGAGATTGGTACACTTGTTGCATCGTCCTCTTCCTCAAACGTGATATCCTCCATTTCTACAACTCACTGCCCCTGTCTTCATGCCAGAAGACCAACTGAAGTAGCACATAACTTCAGTTTCTCAAGTGTGACACCCTTTGTCAACATATCAGCCGGGTTCTTGCTACCACAAATTTTCTCAAGTAACAATTGTCCATCATCTAACAATGATCGTATGAAGTGATACCTGATTTGAATGTGCTTTGTCCTGAAATGAAATGCTGGATTCTTGGCAAGGAATATGGCACTCTGACTATCACTATAGAGAGTGCCTTTTTGATTCCTTTTACCCAATTCCTCCAAGAAGCCCTGTAGCCATATCATCTCCTTTGCAGCCTCTGACACTGCAACATACTCAGCTTCTGTAGTAGACAAAGAAACTGTTTTCTGCAAATTAGAACCCCATGACACTGCAGTACCACCAAGAGTATAAACAAAACCTGTGGTACTCTTTCTGCTATCAATGTCACCAGCTAAATCAGCATCAACATAGCCCTGCACCTCTAAACTCTTTCCAGAGAAACACAAGCACGTTTCTGAGGAGCCCTTTAGGTACCTCAAAATCCACTTCACTGCTTCCCAATGTTCTTTTCCTGGTTTACTCATGTATCTACTCACAACTCCCACTGCATGGGCAATATCCGGTCTTGTGCAGACCATAGCATACATAAGTGAACCAATAGCTGAGGCATAAGGAACCTTACTCATGTAGTCTTGTTCCTCCTCTGACTCGGGTGACTGATTCTTGCTGAGTCTGAAGTGACTTCCCAAGGGTGTGCCAACTGGTTTGGCCTTGTCCATATTGAACCTGCTGAGTACCTTCTTCACATACTCAGCCTGTGAGAGCCTCAACGTACCTCTGGCTCTATCTCTGACAATTCTCATGCCAAGGATTTGCTTTGCAGCTCCCAAATCCTTCATTGCAAAGTGCTCTGACATCTGCTTCTTCAGATTATTGATCTCATCAATACTAGCCCCTGCAATAAGCATGTCATCCACATACAACAGCAGAATAATGTATGAATTGTCAAAATGCTTGACATAACAACAGTGATCTGCTTGACATCTAATGTACCCTGCACTGCACATGAAGTTGTCAAATTTCTTGTACCACTGTCTAGGAGCTTGTTTCAGGCCATACAAGCTCTTCTTCAGTCTGCAAACTGAATCTTCCTTTCCCTGTACTACAAACCCCTCAGGTTGGTGCATGTAGATGTCTTCTTCAAGGTCTCCATGAAGAAATGCTGTCTTCACATCTAGCTGCTCAAGGAATAAATCTTCAGTAGCAACCATAGACAGTACCATCCTGATGGTTGTGATCTTCACCACAGGAGAAAAAATCTCAGAGTAATCAATACCCTGCTTCTGCTGAAAGCCTTTTACAACAAGTCTAGCCTTGTACCTCTTACTGCCATCATGCTCAGTTTTCACCCGGTACACCCACTTGTTGTGTAATGCCTTCTTCCCCGATGGAAGTTCTGTCAACTCCCATGTCTGATTCTCTAGCAGAGAATCCATCTCACCTTTCATGGCCAGCTCCCACTTGCAAGAATTTTCATCTTGCAAGGTTTCTTCATAACTCTGCGGTTCTCCTCCATCTGTCAACAGAATGTAGTTCAAGGTTGGTGAGAAACGCTGTGGAGGACGTCTAGTCCTAGCTGACCGTCGAACTGCAGCTGTGGTAGTGGACGGCTCTGAAGCTGACTGCGGAATAATAGGAATGAGTGCACTGGACCCACTCTCCCCGTCACTCACATCTCCACTCTGCACTGTGACCTCTGGTAGGTCATCCAAGCTTACAAACTCGGACTCCTGAGGAGCTGTTTCAGAAGTTGTACTAGACTTGTCCTTGTACATAGACTTCTCATTGAAAATTACATTTCTGCTTCTTATGATCTTCCGACCCTGATCATCCCAGAAACGATAGCCAAATGCCTCGTCTCCATAGCCAATGAAATAACATTTCTTTGACTTCGCCTCAAGTTTACTTCGAGCATCAGAATCAATATGAACATAAGAAAGACAACCAAATGTTCTAAGGTGAGAAAATTTGACCTCTTTCTCACTCCAAACCTCCTCAGGCAATTCATGATTTAATGGAACTGATGGCCCTCTATTTATCAAGTAGACTGCAGTGCTGGCTGCATCTGCCCAGAAAGTAGGTGGTAGTCCGGCGTGCAGCCTCATGCTTCTGGCACGCTCATTTATGGTTATGTTCATACGTTCAGCAACTCCATTTTGCTATGGTGTCCCAGGAATGGTCTTCTTCATTCTGACACCCAGAGCTGCACAATACTCCTTGAACCCACCATCAATGTACTCACCACCATTGTCAGACCTCAAACATTTCAGCTTTAGGCCTGTTTCTGTCTCTACCATGGCCTTCCAAGTTTTGAACACATTAAATACATTGGATTTATGCTTCAGAAAATAAATCCACACCTTCCTACTATGATCATCAATGAACGTGACATAGTAACGAGAACCTCCAAGAGATGCCACTAGGGAAGGTCCCCACACATCTGTGTAGACTAAGTCTAGTTTTCCTGTCTTAGGCGTCCTGCCACTTCTCAAGAAATTGACCTTCTTCTGTTTCCCCATAATACAGCTCTCACACATACTGAGATCAACTGTCTTCAGTTCTGGTAGCTTGCCTCTAGACAGAATTTCTTTCAAACCCTTCTGACTCATATGGCCAAGCCTACAATGCCACAAATCTGTTGTGTTCTCTGAAACGGTAGTAGCAATAATGTTAACCAAACCGGTAGTCATGTATAGTGTACCAGTTTTCCTACCTCGAGCCAGTACCAATTCCGATTTTGTGACCTTCCAGGTACTATCTGAGAACACTACTGAGTGCCCACACTCATCCAGCTGCCCAACAGAAATGAGGTTCTTCTTCAACTCAGGAATGTGTCTGACCTTTTGCAAGGTCCATTTGTTCTTGTGAGGGAGTGCAATGTCAATGTCTCACATCCTTACCACGTTCAAAGCTTCTCCATCAGCCAGATACACCTTCCCAAAATCACCTGTGACATAATTTCGCATTAGCTCCCGGTGGGAAGTTGTATGGAAGAAAGCCCCTGAGTCCAGTATCCAATCATCAACTGGACTATGAACTGCAAGTAATAGTGCATCATGTACTTCTTCAGTTACAACATTAGCACTATCATTCTCGGTCTTTCTAGGATTTTTGCAGTTCTTCCTTATGTGGCCAGCTTTGCCACAATTCCAGCAAGTAACCTGCTGACCAGGCCTCAACTTGCTCTTGCCTCTGTGGTTTGATTTTGACCTTCCTCTATTCGAGTTCCTATCATGTGATCTCCCTCGAGAATCAACATTCAGTGCTGAACTCGAACACGAGGTCTCGCCTGAATCTCTCCTACGCACCTCCTCAGTCAAAATCAAGTCGCGAATATCATCATATTTCAACTTATTTTTACCAGCAGAATTACTAACAGCCATTCTCATGGCTTCCCAACTATTTGGCAATGAAGCCAATAATATCAGTGCACGTATCTCATCATCAAATTCAATTTCAACAGACGACAATTGATTTGTGATAGTATTAAAATCATTCAGATGTTGTGCAACAATCGTACCATCTGCCATCTTTAAGTTGAACAACTTTTTCATTAAATGTACCTTGTTATTCGCTGACGGCTTTTCATACATGCCTGACAAAGCCGCCATGAGATCCTTGATGACGGATCTCGACAGGGTTAGTCGAATAACCCCCAAAACTTGTCGATCTAACAATTTCCATTCATCCTCATCCATCTTCTCCGGTTGTTTTCCCAACAATGGAAGATGCAGCTTCTTCCCATAGAGGTAGTCCTCTATTTGCATCCTCCAGTAACCAAAATCCTTGCCATCGAACTTCTCGATCCCCGATACCTTCACTTCATCTCCAGCCATCGTCTTTCTTCAAATCCGAACCACGGCTCTGATACCAGTTGTTACGAAAACTAATGACAATGAAGTGAAAAATGTATGAAAATGGGAGAGAAAAACAATCACACACAATACAAGATTTACGAGGTTCGGCAAATTGCCTACGTCCACGGGAGTTGCAAAGGATTTATATATATGAGAGATCACAATACAATGGAGGAAGATAAATATTGTTCTTCACCGAATTCTGGAGGCACACACACTGCCAAATGAAGTATAAATGGCCTATTTATACTTCTCACGGCGGAAAACCTTAATTCTGGGCAAAACACAGAACATTCGCTCGAGCGGCGTGTCGAGCGCGCGTCGAGCGAACTTCCCTTCCGCATTCGCTCGAGCTCACTGTCGAGCGCACGTCGAGCGTTCGACTCTGCCTGATTTCGCTCGAGCGGCCAATGCCTTCGCTCGAGCGAACTTCCCATCTTGGAGGCACCGCTCGAGCTCACTGTCGAGCGGCCTTCGAGCGTTTGAATCTGCCTGGTTTCGCTCGAGCGGCGGCCTTATGCCGCTCGAGCGAAGTGGACCAGACTCCACTACTCAACACTTCCAACGGGCAACACCAATATGAAAAAACCTCTACCTAATAACCAAGACAATCATAAACACTAAACTCTTCCGTGGCATTGCATAAATACCACCACCACAAAGAGTCGTCAATGACATCTTGATCATGTTGACCTTACCACCGCATGTCTGGAGTATCACCAACCAAAATGCCACGCAGTCACCCAAAGTCAGCAATAGCACAAGTCCCAATGCGTTAAAAGAAAGAATTCTGCGTTTTATAAGTGGAACTATTGGCACTCTGCAATTCAATATTCTTCGTAGAACATCTTGCAAAACAGGATGAACTTTTACCTTACAAACACATGGAAACTAAACAAATCCCAATTAAGTGACCAAGAAAACAAAGAAAAAGGTGAGGGTGTGCGTCATGGGAGATAACTTTATCATTAATACAAATAAATTAACCAAGCAGCACAAACGTTTATAACATATCAAGGAAAAGAAGCTCAGATAAGGTTCAGGAGCAAATGCACAAGAACTTTATCGGAAAAACAGAATGGAGTGAGCAAAATGTAAATACCCTGGAGTGATGGAACCATTTGATAAACAAGGAGATGGAGGATGCCTGCCAGGTAATGGAATCTGGAGAGACTTGAGAGCAAACATTTGAAAATCTGTAACCAATCCATTCATCTTTTTTATGTCAGCGACCTGTGATACCAAGAAAAGAAAAATCACCACACGGCTGAGGCTAATTCAAACAGACTCGTCAGTGAGTATCCACATTGGTTACTTTAAATTACTTTTCATCTTCAAATTTAACTCATTTTATCAAAAGTTAGCCCACATTGAATTAGCCAACCCCTTTTCATCCCAAATATGAGCTACAGTAATTTCATCTTTTTCTTCAAATATGAAAAGTCATGTAGCAAGTCTATATCAATTATTTATTAATTTCATCTTTTTCTCTTATGTTATTTTGATATTATTATATTATAGATGTGACATTTTTATGGATTGTATATATGGAATTTTTATTTACACATGAGATTTTATCATCATATGAGATTATTATATTATATTGTGGGATTTTTATAGATTGTACATATGGAATTTTTATTTACATATGAGATTTTATCATCTATATATGAGATTATTATATTATAGATTGTTGGATTGTGAAAATAAAAATAAATATGATTGTTGGAGGTTATTGAAGATTAAGAAAATAAAATAAAAAAGTAATTAAAAAATATAAATTTATTAAAGAAATATAAATAATATAATATTTTATTACTATAGAGAATGTGATGGCTAATCCAATGTAGATTTTAAGTGTTGAGTGGTTAGCTAAAAGTTAAAAAGTTATAAATTTTTCAAATTTTGAAGATTAAAATAGCCAATCCAATGCCAATTAAGACATGAAGCTATACAAACTCCTAAAGCATAAAGTCGGCTTAGAGAAAAGAAGAGAGAGAACACAGCATTCGGCCTCGGTCTATCCAACATTTATTCCTTCTTCGTTTTATTTCCTCCCTCATTTGTAGCCAAAATATATTATTCGATAACCATAAAATATTTCAAAGAAAGGAAGTTGGGGGGTGTGTGTGGGGTGGGTGGAGGATTAAGAAAACCCTCCAAGAAAGTTCTTATTATTAACCATATTGGTCCGTGTACCTTACGAAGGAACAAGTTAAAATCATCAAGAAATTGCGTAGGAGGCGATGAATTACACGATTTCGAATCAACATTAGCAGAATTATAATCATCGTTGCTATTACTGCTAGTGCACCAAACAAAAATAAATGAATCAAGCAGAGAAATATTAGTCGAATAATCGAACAAGCTTACCTCGACGCCGTACTTGATGGCAATCCCGGCGAGAGTGTCCAGCTTTGAAACGGTGTGTTCGATGTAACCAACAGCACCGCCGGACGAAAGCGCAGAAGGAGGCGAAGCGAACGGCAGAGACTCTATATCTCTATCTCTACTGCCTCCATTACAGCGCACCGTACAAGAGTTATGATTATGACTGCCATTACGCCTCTCCCTTTCCATCTGCGTACAACTCAATGCAAAATCAACCCGCCCAAACACTCCTAATCTCTATATTATACATCGATCATCAACACACAATATGCTCCCNGTATGGCGATGCATCGTGTGATGTGCATCGTGTTGATGAGTGTTGTAGCGAAGGAAGTACGCGTAGCGCGTACTCCGTGTCGCGTAGCGATGCACCGTGAGACGTGTATCGCAGTGATGGGTTTTGTAGTGTGAATGGAAGAGAGTTCACGTGAGTGTACTCTGTACTAAGTCGTGATACACCGGATGGCGTGTCACGAAGGGTTGAATGGCGTAGCAGAGAAGTGTGGAGCGTATGGTGTAATGTTGGGAAACTGTATGACAGTGTCCCGAAGCAGTGATGATATGGATTCACACGGAGTACACTACATGCGTACTCCCTTCCTTCTACGACCCACATCACTACAGCGCATGTCGCGCGGCGCGTCGCTGCATTACACAGAATACGCTACACGCGTATTCTCTTCACACAACCCGCCGTATCACATCTACGGCATCCATCTCACGCCTATACTTCACAGCACAGTCCACAAAACTACAAAATCAAGCCTAACACTTCACAACCACACTTCGTTTCACAACTACGCAGCGAACTCCACAAACACTAACTACACAGTCTACAGCCAACCAAATCAACTATGTTAAACATAAATAACTAAAGATAGAGGGTTAAGACGAGAGAAATGTGATTGCTGTCGGGAAAGAATCCAAAACTGATAATTTTAGCGGGCTGTTACACCAACACTCATGTCGGGCTTGAAAGAATGAGAACCAGCTTTGATCCACCTGATCCAAGCTGTGGAAGACTTCACTTAGAGATAGGGCCTTTAGATATTAAGGCTTTCAATTTGTTTAAAAGGATTTTTATTATTAGTTTAGAATAAGTGGGTTTGAGGATGCTTAGCCCACATGTCTTATTTTCTATTGAATTAGGGTTTTTGAGAAGGCCTTGTATTTTGGCCAATGGCTTATTTGGAAAGTTATTATTTTACAAACTAGGGCTTATTTTCTACAGTACCCGCGGTACTATTCCTCTAGGGTTTTGGGAATTGTTTATTTAAACCACTTGTATCCTCATTTGAGAGGATAGACATTTTATTCTGAATTTTAATTGTGAGTGAGTTTATCTCCTCTTGTTCTTGATTGAACTCTTGAACTTATCAAAGGTAAATCACAACCTTTGTGGCGTTCCTTCTTGTAATTTGGGTTTTTGAGACGGGATTTCAACGGGTCTAGATTTTAATATAATCTAGGTTCTTGAAACGAGTTCCCAACGGGTCTAAATTCTCCATCCATAGACTTGAGTTTGGCTTTCCTGGGTTGATTTTCCAATATTGTTGTTGGGTCTCAAAACGAGTCGATTGGGGTTCACATCATTTGGTATCAGTGCTCGGTTTCCAATCAGGTCTGATTCTATCTTTTTTTTTTTTTATCGTATTGTTATTTCTGGGGCTTCATTGTTCTAGAGTTGAAAAAAAAAAAAAAAGTTGCAAAAATTCGTTTTTCCTAGGGCTGCCAATTTATTCTATCATTTGAGTTTCATGTTCATCATCATAGGGTGGCTAAATTGCTTGTTTGAAGGCTGCCAAAAGTTTGCACCATCTAGAGTTTGTAATTTCTAGGGTTTCATTCCCTTCTATTTTCCTTATCAATTTTTATGTGTTTGAATTCAATTGTTTGATTATCACAATTGGATATTTCTGTTTGTGGTTGAATTGTTGAGAAAAGAAGAGAAAAAAAGAAAAGAAAAGAAAGGAAAGGAAAAGAAAAGAAAGGAAAAGAAAAGAAAAGAAAAGAAAAGAAAAGAAAAGAAAAGAAAGGAAAAGAAAAGAAAATTCGAAAAAAAAAATTCAAAAAAAAAAAAAAACAGGAAAGGAGAGAAGTATTTTGGGTATGAAATATTTTACCATATGAAATTGAGTGCTTTGTCATTGACTTAAGCCTTATCTTCAAACGGGTTGAATATATCTTTCTAGTTGGTTTCTTGTTTCATAATTACTCTTTCCAGTGTATAAATTCCTTGAGTCTCAGGTCATTTTATTCCTTCCGTGTTTTCTCTTGTTCTTGTTTCTTGGACCTAATTACTAGTTGGAGCAAAACAAGGTTGTATTGTCTTGATTGAATTCAATTAGTTCTTAAAGAACTTGAGTGGGAAAACTCTTGAGATAAAAGGCAAGAGAGTGTGAGATCATTATCGGGAAAAAGCCAATTAAGAGTGAAACACGAGTGAAGTGCCATTATTTGAGTGTAAACACGTAAGGGAGCATGTGAGTATTTTTTCCTCTAACATTCTTTTTTGTGCAGAGCATATGATGTCTCATAAAAATGACTCATCACCAAAGGAGATGGTAGATAACTCATTTTTTGTGTTGCAGTCCATGCAACAAAAGTTTGAAAGGTTAAATTTGAAGTTGGGAGAAATGAGAGATAGGATGGATCAACAAGGTGTAGTGATTAGAAATCTACAAAGTGTGGAGATAGGAGGAGACGTGAGCCTAGTATTGAGAATGGGTACGATAAGAATGGAGAGTATGGCGAAGTCACTTGTTGTTAGGCGTGCTCCCAATACAGAAATTAAGATGGATGATATAGAGCAGCAAAGAGAGAACATTTTCCATACTAGATGCCACATCAATAGCAAGGTATGTAGTATGATCATTGATGGAGGGAGTTGTACTAATGTGGTTAGCACTACTTTAGTTGAGAAATTGAATTTACCTACCTTGAAACACCCTAGACCATACAAGTTGCAGTGGTTGAATGATTGTGGGGAGGTTAGGGTAAATAAGCAAGTGCTAGTATCTTTTTCAATTAGGAAGTACAAGGATGAGGTGTTTTGTGATGTAGTGCCTATGTATTGTGGTCATATTTTGTTGGGAAGGCCATGGCAGTGTGATAGGAGAGCGATCTATGACGGGTTCATAAACATGTACAGTTTTGAAAAGAATGGAAAAACAATCAAACTTGCTCCTTTAACTCCAACACAGGTCCGTGAGGACCAACTGAAGTTGAAAAGTGAGGTTGATCAAAAAAGAAAGAGAGAAAGTGAGATTGATCAGAAAAGAAAGAGTGAGAATGAGATTGAGGAAGAAAAAAATAATGAAACCTCAAGAAAAAGAGAGAATGAGTTGAAAAACAATTGTGAGGCTGAGAGTTCAAAAAAAGATGTCGAAAAAGAGAGTGAAAGAAAAGAGAGTGGAAAGGAAAAAGAGATTGAAAGAAATGAGGGTGAGGTTGAAACCTCAAGAAAAAAAGAAAGTGAAAAGAAAGAGGAGAGTGAAGAAAGTGAAAGAAAAACAAAGAGAGAATTGAGTTTTTATGTTAAGGCAAGTTTTAATACTAACCTTGACGTACCTTGCCTAGTATTGTTATTTCTTTGTTGCAGGGATATAAGGTCGTTATTCCTAGCAGTGTGTTTAGTGGATTGCCACCTATTAGAGAGATAGAGCAATATATTGATTTTGTGCCAGGTGCGATAATCCCTTCCTGACCTTTCTTTGAAGAACATGAGTCCTTGATACACTTAAAAGGACAAGGTAAGTTGACTAGAATACATGCCAAGTGGGAGGAATGTATTAAGATTTTTCCTCTTGTAATCAAGTATACACATGGTAAGGAAACTTTTGTGGCTTGTGCATTAGCAAGAAGGTATGATCGTATCGTTATTTTAAATACAAAGTTATTGAGATTTGAATATGACAAGAAATTGCATGCTAATGATGATAACTTTGCATGTGTGTATGGAGTACGTGAGAAAACATCGTTTGGTAAGTGCTATAGACTAGATTGGTATTTGTTTGGAGAGAATAAACTTTGTGTGCCTACTAGTTTTATGTGTGAGTTGCTTGTGTGTGATAGATATGGAAGTAGTTTGTTGGGTAATCTAGGTGTGCTGAAGATTTTTTATGTGTTACATGAACACCTTTGGGCGTATCAATTGCAAAAGTTAGATGCAAAAGTTATTGAGATTTGAATATGACAAGAAATTGCATCCTAATGATCATGACTTTGCCAGTGTGTATGGAGTACGCGAGAAAACTTGAACGGACATCTGAAGCGTCGGGACATGCAACACAAGGTTACCTGCCCCCGTTCATGACATATAAGATGCAATGTTCTTAACATGCATCTAACATTATGCAATATTCGCAGTAGATAATTTATTTTTTTCTTTAGCAATACTATGCACCAAACTAAAAATATCCCAAATATTTGAAACATATTTCATACATAAAGGCATACTAAATAGCCATGATCACCACACTAGTCCAAAATGGTTGTGATCAAAAGAATACTTGAGATACAACTTCAAAAGTACAAGTAGTAACCTAAGTTAAATACTATGCCATCATCAACATCGCACCGTAGCCTAGTCGACCGTATTCAGTTGGTCAGATTCCAATTCTCATTCGGAGTACGTATTATATTTTATGTTACGTAGTATGACGTGGGGCCACAACAACTGTGGAGTACGTTATTTTATTTTTGTTACGTTATACGTGGGGCCACAACAACTGTGGAGTACGTATTATATTTTATGTTACGTGTATAACGTGGGGCCACAACAACTGTGGAGTACGTATTATATTTTTGTTACGTGTATACGTGGGGCCACAACAACTGTGGAGTACGTATTATATTTTATGTTACGTGTATTCATGGGGCCACAACAACTGTGGAGCATGAAGTATGGGGCCACAACAACTGTGGAGCATACACTACGTGAGACACAGCAATTGTGACACGTAGAATACGTGGGGCCACAACAACTGTGGAGTACGTATTAACGCACGTTATTAATCAAGACAATTGAATAAGATTCCAAGTTTATATTAAGTCAAGTTTCAGATCAAGTCCATGTTATGTTATGCTCACGTACATGTATGTTCATGATCATGTTATGTTCACGTTTATGTCATGTTATGTTCAAGTTTATGTTATTTTCAAGTTCTTATTTATGTTATGCATGTTTACGTTCATGCTATATTTCAAGTCCATGTTATGTTTCATGTTCATGTTATGTTGTTAGTCCATGTTATGTTTTAAGCTCAAGTTCATGTCATGTTAAGTCAAGTTCAGTTCACGTTTAAGTTCTGGTTATGTCATGCTATATGTCAAGTCATGCTATGCTTATGTACGACTATACTTATGCATTTATGCTTTTACTGCCATGCATGCATCTTTAACCTGTGTGGGAGTTTTATGTTAACTTACTGAGATTTGTAACAAATCTCACTGTGGTAGTCCCAACTACCATTCCCCCCGAATGGTAGATCTTGTTACAGGACCCGAAGGAGAATTGGAATCTGACCAACTGAATACGGTCGACTAGGCCACGGTGCGATGTTGATGATGGCAT
>QGSO01000380.1:93129-152166 GCA_011037825.1 Carya cathayensis
AGAGACGCTTCACGATGGACGCCGTGAAGCAATAGAGGTGCTTCGTCCTTCCTTTCATAATTTTCTCTATAAAAGAGATATTCAGCTCATCTTCTTTACTTTTCTGTAATTAGTCTGCATTCTTACTCTGTAATCTCTTTTGCATTCTGACTCTGCAATGGCTCAGCAATCTTCTCGTAACCAATACATGAGGTATTCAACACCTTCTTCATCAGCTGTTTCTGCTTCCGCTATTGGTGCTATAGTGCAATACAATAATGATCTGGCTAATAAGTCAGATGTTGAAGCTATCTACGAGCTTGTAAATCTGGTACCCATTACTCATCAGCTATTTATGCATTTTCTCAGCGACTACAATCCAAACCTTATGATTTGGACAAACTCAATGAGAAAATTTCTATCCTTCAGCGCCTTCTTCACGAATCTAACATGAAGATAGAAGCAATAAAGCAAGAGAATAGGAAATTAAAATCTCTGCTTAAGTCTTCTTTTAGATTGCCTACTCCTTTAGACAGAGATGCTACGCAAATTTTAGAGGAGCAAGATCGTTTGAAGACTGAGGCGAAGAGCCTCAAATTTCTGTAATTTTGTTTCGAAATAATAAAATAATATCTCACAAATATTTATATTGTGTATCTTCACGGCGTCCATCGTGAAGCGTCTCTCTACAAGAGACAAGAGATGTAGTAGACTAGCCTTGCGGCGCCTGACAATTCCAGAAGATCTATAAAAATAATGCGGTGCTTGTCCGGTCTAAAAAGCTGGCCACCGTTTTTGTCTCTCTGGATCTGTGTTTTTCAAGCTCAGCTAAGTCTCTCCGTCTGTCTTTTTTTTCCATCTGTTTAATTTCTGGCACTTTTTTTCCTCCTTGTTGTGCGATTGATGTATATTAAGTTTCTATTTCTCAGATCCACATAACAATTTTCTTTTCTATCTATGTTCATATGTTTTTTTTTCTTTTTAATCCAAGTTTTTATTTAATTTTTTTATTATACTTTTGCTGTTAAAGAATAAGTTATGAGTAAGCACCTCTTAGTTTTGCAAGATTATGAAGAACTCCTTCTTTCAGCGATTAATCAATCATGTACTCTTTCCAAAATTAATTAGTAATTTTTAGCGATAAGATCAACGCATGACTACGCATTGATGAAATCTAATTGATGATATTCGTGGGGTCTACAAAAAAGATATGTACGCGTAAGAAGATAGAAGATTTTCCCACGTTAGGTCCCACATTCCTCAATCAAATTTGGATTCTTGCAATTATAATAACGTCCAAAAGATAAGGTAGCAAAAACTAAAAGCAAATGTCATCACTTTATTAATTTATGATTAATAAAGTTAAAGATTCCCGTAACAATAATTTAAGATGTAAGTACCATTTAATTATATAGAATGACTCAAAACAAAAGTTTGAATTATATGGGTCCACCACACAGAATTATTGTTCTGAATATTGCATTATGACAAAATATGTGCCTTGCACATAAAATCCCTTACTATATATATATATATATATAATCAGCATATAAATTTTGCCTCTACTGTGCAAACGTCCCTTGGACGTTCCGTTTGTACTAGTAGATATATATGTGTTATATATATACACTCAATCACGCTCTGTACCAGATGGCATCTTTAAATATAAAAGCACTAGTGGACAAAGTTCGCTGCTGGCACATCGTATAGCCGGCCAAAGAGCCACTTAACCTAAACTTGTAGTTCTTATTCTTATCCTAATATACACACTAGCTAGTTTCCACGCCAGCCAAACCAATAGGATTCTTTATGAATATTTTTTAAATATAAGATAAACTGTATAATAAATTTGGAAAGAAAAATTTTATATGCAGTCATTTTTATATACTTATTTGTGCACTTCAGTGATATGATTGGTTGTGTATTAAAAAATAATTAATCCAACCAATCATATCAGTGGAGTGCACAAAAAATACGTAAAAATGACTGTATGTAACATTACTCATTTGAAAAATATTATATATACGCGGCAATACAAGAATAATCTCTAAAAAACAAGCATTAAAATGACGGCGGATGGTGATCTTAATGCACAGAGCAGCCCACTCTACTATTTCAGATAGAGATACTAAATAAACTATTTCTGTTAAAGGGAGCTGCATAAAGTTAGAGATTATTGAGATATCTGAGAGAAAGTGCTGCATGTACGTAAATCTCGCAATATTTGAACAGATAGAAGTAACCACAACATCATGAATTACGGATGACTAGCGTGGATATTATATATATATATGTGTGTGTATATATATATATATATATACACCAGTTAGCTAATATATGAACATATAATTAACCGAATAATAATTACAACAACACTAAAAATTCAGCATCTCCTAGAAGTCAGTCATTTGTTTGAATTCGACGTACGTCATGAACTGATATTATGTTTGGAAGAGGTGTTGATTTATTTGGAATTAAAGTTTATATCTCTCTTTTTCTCTGGACCCTGCATCTGCATGCAGTTGTGAAACGATCGACCAAAGGAAAATCCAAGTCAGACATGGACTTGTACTAGAAAATGAGTCAATGTTACAACTAATCATTCGCTTAAAGATCATTCTAAAGGTTAGGTATGATTGAATTTCATTGATTTTGATATCTTTTTTGCCAACTATTATATTTATTCGGGGCATTACACGTTGAGTTGGTTTATCAGATCTAACTCATATTGTATATGATAAACTTTTTTCATTTGCGGGACGGCTCACCAACCTAATTTGGCGTAAGACATCACAGACAAGTGAAACATTTTGTCATGTTATTGTCATTGTCGTCACCAATACTGCTATTATTGTTATTATTGTTGTTCATGTTGTTATTGTTAGTATTATTATATTTTAATCCTAATCCTAATCCTAATCCTTTCCCCTCCGTTAATCTATTGTTACAAGAGCTAAGGAATCCAAAGTACCCCATATAAGTACACAGCAACGTTCCCATATAGTTCGGGCAATTCTTCATCTTCTTCCTTTTCTTCTTCTAAAATGAGTAGGCCATTTTTCCTTTCTGGGTTTGATCAGGAGAAAGAGATCATTACACATGTTTCTTCTGGAGTTTGGATCATGAAGGATAGGATGATCTACAGATCAGCCTTCGACCCTGATAAATGGTTCACGACTCTTCTATACAAGCGTAATCATGATGTGTTAATGGTCATGGCTTACGATCAGTAACAGAAGTTACACAAGTCAGAAAAACCCAAAACAAAGGGGTTGGGCATATGAAACCAAGCAAACTCCTGGCAAGTCTTATATCCTTGGCTCTTATTTACCTTGATGATCTTCAAGCTTCTCTGTTTTGTTTCCTTCCAAATCAAAGGGACTGGGTGGTGTTGAAGAACTGCAATAAACTCAGGGCAAGACTGGTTCTTTGGCTCGCTTTTATCCTCTTTCTTCCTTGTTTATTTGTTCTTATTTTGCAATCCATTTGGTTGCAAAGAAGATTGAAAAAAGTAAAACAAGTCCGGAATCTAGGAGAGACGACCTTGTAAGGTTCTCTTAATCTATGTTATCGGTAGCTGGTTTTCTTAGGAAATGACTGAGATTCCAAACTGAGTATGACTTTGATAAGATCAACCACTTATATTGTTATTTGGTGTTCGAAGTTGCATTAACATATTAAAATGCGTCCGAGGTGATCGATAGCAAGAATTGTTATTTTAGATGGATAAGATTTTGTTCATATATAGGAGGTTCAGAAGTACTGTACAGAAGCTACGTACAAAAACTTCTTGACGACAAGTAAAATAAGAAAATAACAAACAAAACTACGAATTTAAAACAATATCCAGCTAGCAACAGAAGTAACGATCTTCATCATGACTAAATATTCATGGATATAAATATCACTAAAAAAAATATATCTGTCCCAGTGGAAATTGGAAATACACAGAATAGCTGCGTTTAAGTCATAAAAGAAGTAGAGCAATTAGAGATATATAGTTTATGGCGAACGAAAGAAGACCACCGCTAATATTGTTGTGCTGGTCGTGTATGCGAGCCCACTTTTATAGCTACGACGTTAGGGGCCATGGATGGATGGTCCTCCCAAAAATTCTAAGGTTCCTACGTACTATGTATTTTCTCTCAACAAAATTAGTTTCTTGACCCCAAAAAACTATGGTTATTTTAGCTTGATGGGTTGATTCTGAAAATAATATACAACCTTAGGTCCTTAGCTGCTTAATTAATATATGCTCTAAGGTAAAACAAACAGTACTATACAAATCATTTAAGTTCATGATAACCCTTTTTTTCCCCCTATTTTACAAAAAACTTGATCACCCCATTGATCAATAATATTTAGGTGCCGTTTGGACAGTGAATTGAGATTATAAAAGTTGAAAATTTAATAAAATATTGTTAAAATATTATTTATTATTATTAATGCTTTGATAATTGAAAAAGTTGAATTTTTTATTATATTTTGTGTTAGAATTTGAGAAAATTATAATGATGAGATGAAACATTACTTTCATAATTCAAACGGGCAATATTGAAATATTTCATCATATATATAGCATTCATTTAATTAACTCAGGATAGAAATCATGCCGTATCATAATAGAGCAATGCTACATACAGTCGTAGATGTACAAATGCCGCGCAATCGTTTTGAAAAAGAGTGGGGTCCACGATTAAAAAGTTAGTTTTTTTTCATGTGGGTTCCATATTAATTTACTTTTTTTAAAATGACTGCACGCCGCTTGCACAACCACGACTGCAAATATTATTTCTCATTATAATATATATCATCAATATTCCACTACAACAAATATGATCATTTGCATCACAAGTTTTGGTTGCAAAAACATGGCAAAATCGATGCAAATATATTTTTTCATCGATTTTTAATCGTCACTAGTTGGATGCAGTTAATTGGTTATTTTTAACTTTCAGCATCCGTTTGGGGAGATAGTTGCTAATACCTTACATTTTGCATCGAGATTTATCCGTTGAAAATAACCTAAAATTGGTTGGAATTAGTCATCCCAACAATATATGTGTTTGGATGCGAATGGATATTTGCATCCATAATAACTCGATGCAAAAATTGGATAGTTGGATGCAACCGGTTCAAACACGTTCAAAGATTTGGTCCATTGGCATCCATAATTGGTCGATGCAAAAATATATTTTTTCATGCGAATAGACATTTGCATCCACTATAAGTCGATACAAAATAATTTCATTTGGATGCAATTGGTGCAATAATTTAGCATCCAATTACATTCGCATCCATAATTTCTTGTTGCGATTGGAAAAAGTTTGCTTCCAAGTAGACATTTGCATCCACAAATACTCGACACCCACTATATTTATTTTGATGCAATTGGTGTGAGGACTTTAAGAAGTTGTTATTTCACATCCATAATAAGTCGATGCAACAAATTGGTTTGAATGCAAATAGACATTTGCATCCACAATAACTTGAGGCAAATATAACTTTATTTGCATGCATTTTGGTGTTGCATATTTGTGAATTTTGCTATCAATTAAATGTTGATGCAAATACATAATTAAGTTCAATTCTGGTGGTTGTCAATTTCCTTGCAACTAATTAAATATGTAAATCAGGAACACTTTTACACCGGCCTGATTTTCCTTCCAATTAATTTCCCTTCACTTCGTTGAGGAATTGCTTGAGTTGTTAATTACCATCCATATTAATTTGACAGAGTTATCAACATACCCCTAGCCTTTTTTGCCGTCAACCATATTAGAAACAAACCATATACATATAGTTTAAGATAGAGATATATATATCTGGAACATATATATATATATATATATACTGTTATAAAAAAACCCATTAAATCAGCCTATACATATCCCTGTAAGGTATGAAAAGGAAGAAACTACTATATATCATTTCCTGGCAATCAAAGGTTGTTACATATAGTTTAAGATATTTCTATATATATATATAACCCATTAATACATTCCCGTACATCTCCCTGTAATATATCAAATGGAAGAAACTACTACATCTCCATGCATAAAAAGTATATGAAACTACACTTATATATATATATATATATATATAGCTTAAACATCATGCAAATTAACCTGGAGATCAACCAAATCAACCCATTGACATCCCCTTTATAGTCTAATTAACTCATGACAAAAATATGTATTCTGCAACCCTTTTTTCCAGCATAACTATATGACAAAAAAACTCCCAACTCCAGCATTCTGCCATCAAATTTTCCAGCATATGTTATTATCTACACAAGTTCAATAATACATGGAATTCAAGTCTGGGAACAAAATTCTAACACATGCTCTGCATGTTCAGCTCTTTCAGTCTACAAAGAAGATACCCCACATTGCATTTTTGTGTATATATATATATATATATATATTAACATGTTACATGTCATGGGCAGCAACCACCCATATACTTGGAACCTTGCATCCTTTCCCATTAGGTTGCAAAGTTTAGATAATAACTAGCTGTACATATTGAGAGAATTCAGATTATATTAAACTGCTAATATCATCCAGTCATATTCAGTACAGAAATAACATCATTGAACATTCCAGAAATTACTTACAGAAAATAATATAACATCATTGCCATGTACTGAATTTGTGGGTGGGTCATCTTTAAACACAAATTTAATCTTGGGGAAGCAGGTGTGGGTCAAATTTCTTGAACCAAATTGTTGCCACTTTCAGCTCTCTATCATCTGAGGTTCCACCAAACTATAGTGCAGCATCTCAGCCAAATAGGTCCTCAACTTGCTGCCATCCTTCTTTCAGGTATGCAGCCAAATCCAAACATATTTATAACCAGCCACATCTGATCAATAGACTCTATCTTACTTCAACGAACTGGGTGAATTACAGCATCAACAGAAATAGTTCACACCCATTTCCCTAATATCCTATAAATACCATTATCACTTTATTTGTATCCATTTTAACATGCAAAACGTAATCACATACCATGGATAGAATATAACCATCAATATTATACAAGGCCCAGATACACCCAACTGTTTATTATTTGACCCATTTCAATGAAAACTTCTCATTACATGTTTCTTACATTTTCTTTTACTATACCCAGCCCATGTTTAACTGACCTAACCCCAGCCACACTATAAAGCAACTAATTCCTGTACTATCACTGGTGAAGTACACATGTTGATCACTCAAGATCAGAAAATCAACCACTCCCTCTCATGTCCAGCACTTAGAACAACACGTACATTTACCAGTGTGTTGACAAATACTGACTTATATATAATTCTCATCATAGGGTTAATTCATTTACATGTCTATAAACAGCCACCAATAACTACAGAATTATTCCTTCTTAACCAAAAAGGGTTTGAAATTAGTTTACCTATTTATGAACTCCCAGCTTTAACATCCAACCTCAAGTCTAACCATATATATTCAGATCACCGTGTACTTGTAGAATTTGATCAGCTTTTATATGTTCACACAGCCACCATAATACCAAGCAACCCCAACTGAACCCCTCAACACCTGTGATAAAAACCAGAAATTGTTAATCAGTAATTGTCTGATTCTTTTGCATTATTAGTTAAATGAATCAGATAAAAATTAGATACTTACATGCATGAGCTGCCCAAACAAACCACCAAAATAATGCATAGTGTACCCCCTATCAGTTTAGAGGGGCATGGATTTTACACAAAAAATTACTAAACTATACAAAAGATTCTATGATAGACTAATATATATCATATGCCCAATGGCCACCCACACCTGCTACTCAGCTAGGTCCCACAAAAAAAATTCTGCTACCCCCCCACACCCATTAACAAAACCCATCCCACAACAACCCCAAAAATTCTCAAAATATGTTTTTTTTTTTTTTTCTAAAATTTGGTCACTGAGTCTCCCTTTTAGACTCTCCGGCTGATTGCCGTTCGGCCAACAACCACCTCAAGATTTTGTCAGTTTCAAGTTGCCTCTCCATCATTTTAATCATATCTCCTTTCATAACCTCTACAGTTGCCTTGTGATACTCAATGTCCTTCTGATGTCGTTCCACTAAGGCAGCGTATTCTTTATCTCGTTGACGGTCACGTTCTCTTGTTGACTCTGGGATGACCATTTCACCTAGGCCTCTTGCATAGCCAGCCCTATGCCCGAGTACCTCCCTAAATATAGCTGCTGCTGCCTCTTTCGTACGTTCTTCAGCTTCCAAACCATTCATTTTTTCAACCATCTCTTTCTGCACATACACACAAGTCTGTTATATGGGGGATTGATCCCTTGCTAGAAAATCACATCTGTTAAGCAAGCATATTCAACATATTCTGCTCTAGCTTTACCAGATTTCACCTTGTACTATAAATATTACAAGACTAACATGGAGCTCTTCTATTTCAGGAGTAACGAATTTATTCCTCTTCTTCGACCAGCGAACATCTTTGTAAAACTCCACCATGTTGACCCCTTGCAGACGCTATTACAATCACAAGTTAAATAACTGTCATCACAAAACATGAGGCTGAAGTCAAAACCATTCTGGAACAGGTAAATATTACTCTGGATGGCTTTAGATTATCACGCTGAAACCACCTCATCTAAATTGAGTTGAGCTCTATAAAGTGATTAAACTTAAGGCCTATATAACATACATGTACTGAATATTGAAATGTTTGTCACCAAAACTATTGTATTAACAATAGTTGCCATCAGATCTAGTTTTGCCCAACACTACTGTACATGCATGACTAGCTAGCTAATATTGTTAACAGGAAAAACACATTCTAATTGCCATGCATTCAGCTCATGATATACTAACACAATCACATCCAATGTAGCTCATGCTTATGCACAACAAGTGACTACCATTGAGGAATATGGCTAATTTTCAGGTTAGTATATATACCCAACATATGTATATTTGTTAAAGATCACAACTCTTATACCTTTTCCTCCAAAATCCTTACGAAGGATTTTCTCCCTGCTGTATGATTGATGTTCCGCTTTAATCGATTCTCTCTATTTTGGTTGGATATTTTCTGCATACAACAATCCCAGAAAGTTAAATGGTGGTAAACATTAATTCATGAGCTGCCTATCCTATGTCTAATTCGTTTAATAGACTTAATTGAAGGAATGCAATTTAATTATCTTACATACCTTGAAGGAATCACTTCCCCACCTATCACACAGTTTTGCCCATACTATTGGGTCGACCAAGATTGACCTGGATGCCAAGGCCTCCTCATGGCTACCATATGAAAGATACTTTTTGTGCAACCCACAGTGGACAGCATTAAAACGCTTACGCGATGCTTTCGTAACTGCCATCCGATGATTATAAAGATCCCAATCCAATTCGAAGTCATCCTACAAATAGTAATTGTTAATGTCATTTTCAGTTTGCCATTACTATGGTGAATTGATTGAGAAAAAAAATTAGTAAATGGCTTACTCGGACTCGCTCAATCAACTCATCCTTATTGGCCTTGGGTACATCGGTCCATCGTCCATAACCCATGTTTGCATTATGTTTCAATATCCAAGTTATTCATGTCGTAAACAAACCGGCATTTTCACAACATGGGGCCATCTCTCCATCGTTAATTTTAAGAGGTATTTTACCATGTTTTCGAAGTTTCTCAAACTCAGTACACTTCGCAGGCCCAGGTTTCTTCTATTTGACCGGCTCTATTACAAGCATTGTGGTGGGCTCCGCTAAAAAGTAAACAATTATACCAACAAATTATCCTTGTTCAAAGAATTCCAAGCTCAAAAAGATAATAACTTTTTTTATGCTCACCAATATCGTCTCTATGACTCTCAGGTCCCAGCATTGCAATTGGACGTGGAGAACCCACATCACTTGGAGGTTCGGTAGAGTCATCGTCACTTCGCTCCTCAGGGTCTCTAGGGGTTTGTGAATTTATAAGGGGTCGACGTGGTCGGCCTATAAATGCATAAGGTTCAGGCCGTCGTCGTATAGAAATACCCCATCCTCTCCCCCTTCCTCTTCCACTTTGTGCCATCAGCTTTTCTGGTAGTCATGTATTAGATTTACCAGAAGTCAGCAATAATTTCTTGCAAAACAGGGGTCAAAATTAGATTTTGAACCCTACTGTACAATATCTCACGGCCTATTCAGAAATACATGACTATTGGAACCTCACTATAATTTAAACCCACATTGAAGTCAATATCTACTTCTCCAGCATTCAGCTTAGTAGTAGCATATTACCACAACAGGTACAAAAAGTTTTACACAATACAGACAGATTTCCTCCTATATTATGCTAACTATTAATCAGGCCAAGTGAGGTATAACAAAGATACATGTGTAAAAGCAAACAATTAGTGAGTATTTCAGTGTGCGATAAGCTTTATTATTGACAGACATTACCTCTTGTGTTGCTGGTCCTCATGAAGAAACTGCTGGCGATTCAGATTGCCAGGCTATATTATGTAGAAACAGAGTCCTCTCCACCAACACTTTTGGCAAGTGAATCTGTCAGTTAAAATGCCTAGTGAGTATTGATAAATATAAAGCAGGAAACTATTAACAATTTACATCAATATTTTCCAGACATCGCCTATTGCCATTTAGTTGTTGGAAATTTAAAGTAATTAGCCTAATACCAAAGGTAAACTAAAGCATCTTTAACCATGTCTATCTTACTTCATGCCCACTTCAATCCAACTTGGTTCACCCATACCCTACATAAATATTCCTGCCCTGTCAACCTACGAGTTTCTTTTGGCGCCCATAGGCCAGTTATGTATTTGTATTACTCTCATAATTATGTACCCAGTGAGGTTCCAACTAGGTAATGAAGTATTGTAAATTTGTCCCCCTTCCCCCATCATCCTCCTGTGTCTATATTTATAGGTTGGGGTGTACTTAAGCTAACACATGACAAAAAGGAGGATGTTTTTACATTTCTACTATGGTGTGTGAAGTTGCAGCCTTTAAATCCAAACTTTTCAGACCTTTAAACTGATTACTTCACTCCAGTGGATAATGGCTCTCTACATCTACTCACACCCTATAGATTTTGCCAAAACAGGGACAACTTCTACACTAACCTAGTGCTTGTGAACTCAGAATATAAAATAAAAAGTTGTCAGTTTTGATCTCTGGTAGATGAGCTGCATACCTTTGAAGAGAGAGGCTGAGATAGACTCAGCAAAGCTTCTCCTCACCAGTGCACTCCAACCAACGACAAAGAAAAATTACTTACTTTAAGTGGTGAAATTTATTCTGGCATGTGTGTCCCTAAAAGTCTCCCCTTTTCCTGAACTTTTGTCACCAGTCACAACTGCTGGATGCTGGTCAACCAGAGCATGCATGTTAAGTCATCTGTGAAAAATGGTCATTGATCTTCATCAGGAGGAAGTGGGTGAGAGGGAAGAGGAAGTCTACATTTGTAAACATGACTTACCCGGCCAGGTTGTTTGTCCCGAGAATACACTTCTGTAAAGGCCATGAAAAACTCTGTCCTGCTTTTGTATTGAGGAGTGACAAAACTTTACTATTTTGCCCCTACAAAAAAATATCTCTCTGTACATCTCCCGCCCCTCATCAATTCATGTACGTTTGGTTTTCCCTCCATAAAGGTACTTTTCCCCCCACTTGACAACTACACCTCACAGCCAATTAAAACCCAACTGTGACTGCTGCTACACCACACAGCCAATAAAAACCCAACTAAAGATCAACCATATTGCACTGCTGTCAATATTGTAGCCTTAACTAACTCTCTTTGAACAGTTTTTTTAGATTGAGATACACCACAACCAAGAGAAAAAAACATGGTCAACTAAAGTCAAACTTATGGACACTTAGTCAATATTAGTGGCTTGATATTATTCCCACAGCTTTTAACAGCCAGCCACTATAAAAATAAATTGTTTTAATAATGTTTGACCTACACCACAGCCAATTAACTACATCAACCCAAATTAAATATCAAAGTTATAGATACTTAGTCAAAATTAGTAACTTAAAAATATTACTTCAGTGTATTACTCTGACACTAAAGCATCAGGTCAAATTATAAACAGGGGTCAATATTAGTGGCTTAGGTCAATATTACTTCAGTTTATTTAATAGCCAGCCAGCATTAAGTCAAACTATAAACACTTGGTCAATATTAGTGGCTCTCCACTAATACAGGCCAAGTAAGCTTTAACACAGTTTATAGTCACTCCCACTCAAATTGTCATGCTTACGATTGATATACACAATTACTAAACCCCTCTACATCAGCCCAAATTAAGTCAATTGAACAATGGACACTTGGTCAATATATTGTGGCTCATCTGTTATTACTTCATGTTTTAACACAATAATAGCCACTCCCACTAATACATATTTGCCATTATATGAACTTTTTTGTACTACACCGCCATATTAACCACATTAGCCCACACTTACTCAGCCACTATGGACACTTGGATGCTATTTTAGTGGCTTAGCAAAATAACTAAACAAATTAACAGGCAGCGCTTTTTGCCTGTCTGTTTTTTTATAATTTGTGAAACACCACAGCCAAGGCAACACATCAGCCCAAATTGTCTCAAGCCCCTTCACAATTACAGAATATTAGATGGTGAAGTATTGTTATTACTTCACCTTTTAACACTTGCCACTGCCAGTCATTGACAATTAATGGAACCTATATGCCATAACCTCTGTAATGGCATCACGTACCCTTAACTCCTCAACACTCAAGCGGCAGTAAAAACTACCTTATTGACAAGAATCTTATATTTAATTGGTAAGAGGCATGATTTGTTTAACTCAATACATAAATATGGCATGATTTTTGGTTGATTGAATTTATACAAAACTGCCACAAACGTATATGTATAATTAAATTTCTGCTATTATACATTAGTTTAAAAACTGCCAGTCCTACAGAAACTTAAATCCCAACTCAATTATATATTATAGTTGAGTACTATAGTTCTATATAACATCATGACTAGCAACTTTACAATTATGTGCCATGTTTTTTAGGATTGTCTCTGCTGCAATTAATTGCTCCTTGCATGCATATGCTTGCACCATAAGAACTTACAGCATAATGTTTTACAAGCTATATGCCAACATTCCCATCTTCAATCTGTACATTGATGGGTTCTTTCTACCCTACGTGCTAGCAATTAAATTGCCTATAGTAGACATGGTCAACTTACTTCTGTATCCTGTTTTTGTAAGTGTACCTAATTCCGATTCAATCAACCCCTTGTCCCACAACAAGATATAACATAAATTCAAAGTTAATGGAGAAAATGAGGATACACTCCTCATACGCACATGCCATGCAAAATGTGCATGAGGGTACCAAATGACTTTTCCTAAAGGTTAGGAAGTATATTACATAATATTAATTACAGAAGCTGTTCTTACACAATACAAATACAAAATGGTTCCAAATTGTCAATTTCCAGGTTTGTCAAGCTTCATCCACAACACATTAGAAGGCCTTAACATCACGTACAACTTCTTGCACTATAAACCCAAGTAAATTACTTGTGGGAGGTGTTATATAGAGTCAACACAAGTTAAGGTACCCAAATGTGAAGTATTGCACATTCCCGATGATTTCACGAATAGACACATCTAGCTGGCAGCTCCATGGCATTTCTATTTCCTACATATGAATAAACATAACTCAAATTAAGTTTATCAAGAAGATGCTATATTAGGGGTTCAACATGAATTTTGTAGTTGTGTAATGAAATTCAACATGTTACAATGTATAAAATGACAAATGAAATGAGCTTGAAGAACTAATGGCCATGTACGATTGTAAAATAACATGGCCATTAATTTACCTACCGTACAACCATTCACAAGCCTTACAAAGTCTACTCTGAATCATGGTCTTCAGACGAGGAAAATTCTTCCTCATCTGAATATTCCCCATCACCGTATCCAACTTCTGATCCAGATCCAACATCAATATCGTTTATAAAGTCTGCAACTCCTGAGCCATGTCTATCCGTACCCACAACTTCTTGTGCATCAATATGCGTAGGTGCTATGTCAGTCCGACTTAGTAGAGTTGACAAAGGGAAGTCAGGAGTTTGGGCTGGTGCATAATCAAATGATGACTCGTTGTCTTGATAGGCACCATCATCACTTGACTCGCCCAAATGGACATCTTCTAGGATTGTTGGCCCTGGTGGTATATCGTACATATTCCTATTGGTGAACTTCTGCACTACATACCAGTTACCTTTGGCCCTTAGATCTTTAATGTAGAAACATTGGGAAGCCTGACATGCCAACACAAAAGGCTCGTCCTTATACCAAGTCTTGTCCATGTTGACACTAGTCATATGATCATCCACTCGAACCCCTCGTCTTTGATCACCAACGTCAAACTATGAACATTTGAATAGGTACACACGACGCCATCCCATATAGTGTAACTCCACGACGTCATGGATAATACCATAGAAGTCTACATTATTAGACTGATTGTCACCAGTTACGAAGACACCTGAATTCTGAGCACACCGTCATTCTTCACGCTGCTTCGTATGGAACCTTTTTCCATTGATAATACAACCAGAGTATGATGAAACCCACGTCTCAGGTTCACATGCTAACGCATATAGATCATCAGACACAGCAAGTGGGTTGATGGTACGCTGGCCTTTAACCTATCGGAAACATTAATAGACTTTCTTAGTTAATAACATTTCATTAATATTGTTCATATTAATGAGGGAGGTCATAAATTCAATAAGCATTGGGTAAGAACTTACACACTATTTGAACCATGTTTCAAAGTCACGCTGGTGCGTGCGATCAGCTATATTTGGGTTCAATTGCTGACATATTTCACAATGCTCTCTGCATGAAAAACCCATTATTAGTGTGGAGTACTTATAGCCCCGATTTGGCATTTGGGTTAAATAGAGTCAGGATAATTGGGATAGTTATGGATACATACTGTAGATAGGACCCAATCTCTGTGCAATTGTGAAGAACATACCAACTTGCTGAGCGAAGTAGTTTAGGATCTAAAGCCACATTAGATCCTACACCCAAGGGACGAACTTTTTGGTTGAAAATTGAGAATCCATCTGTAGTCACCTCTTCTCCACCATCAATATTACGGTCTGTTCGATTGAACTTCGTCTGAACATCCTCCAGATACAGTGAGCAAAATGTTAAGCATTCGAGGTGAATGTTGGCTTCGGCTATTGAACCTTCTGGCCGTGCTTTATTCTTAACATATCGCTTGAACTTGCCCAGGTATCTCTCAAATGGGTACATCCACCTATATTGTACCGAGCCCCCCATTATGGCCTCACGGGGTAAATGGACAGCGAGGTGGACCATGACATCAAAAAATGAAGGCGGGAATATCATCTCCAATTTGCAAAGTATGATTGCAATATCCATTTCCAGTTGCAATAAACGGTTTTTATCTAGTGTCCTAGCCACCAACTCTTTGAAGAAACTGCTCAGTTCCGTCAGAGCCAAGGCAATATCCTTTCTTAAGAACCCCCCGACTGCGATAGGAAGTAGTCGTTGCAAGAAGACATGATTGTCAAGGCTTTTTAACCCAGAAATTTTGCAATCACGTACAGAAACACATCGGTTAATATTGGCAGCAAACCCATCAGGGAATTTGACCTCCGATAGCCACTCACAAAATTTATGCCTTTCCTCCCCGTGTAATGTGTACAAAGCATTTGGCATAGTCAACCGATCACCATCACGCTTAAGATGTAATTCTTTTCTGATACCCAAAATCTCTAGATCACACTGTGCGTTGACATTATCTTTTGTTTTTCCGGCAATGTTCATCAAGATTTCGAGGATGTTATTGGAGATGTTCTCCTCAATGTGCATAACATCTAGATTGTGACGTAATATTAGTGTTGCCCAATAAGGTAAATTGAAGAATATGCTAGTCTTTGTCCAGTTTAACTCATTAACAGTACGTTTTCTCTTCCTATGAGTTTTACCAAAAGGCACGTCACCGAGCAGTTCTAGCTGACTAAGGATATCTGAGCCGACTAAAAATGGTGGGCCCACTCTCTGATCTTCTTTACCATTGAACAAATATTTTTTCGATCTCCAAATATGGTTAGGTGGTAAGAAACGACGATGTCCCATATAACTATGCTTTCGGCCATATTTCAACCAAATTGCCTCCGTACCCGCATTACATGACGGACATGCTAGTTTTCCTTTGGTTGACCAACCAGACAGATTTCCATATGCTGGAAAGTCATTGATTGTCCACAATAAAGCAGCATGCAACACGAATGTCTCTGATGTGGATGCATCATATGTAGGTACCCCATGTTCCCATAGTTTAACTAACTCATCGATCAAAGGCTGCAAGTACACGTCAATGTCATTCCCCGGTGATTTCGGACCAGGAATTATGAGGGATGTCATAAAGAATTGGTCTTTCATGCATAACCACGGAGGCAAGTTATACGGTACGAGGATGACTGGCCAGATGCTATAAGGTTTCGCTATATTGTTGAATGGGTTGAAGCCATCACTTGCCAATCCTAGCCTAACATTACGACCATCCTCTGCAAACCAACTATGGTCTGTATCTACCTTCTTCCAGGACTCAGAGTCCGCTGGGTGCCTCAAGCTCCATTCATCAGCTACTCGTTTTTCTTTATGCCATCTCATATCACTTGCTATCTGTGCAGACATATATAGCCGCTGCAATCTTGGCGTCAACGGGAAATGACGCAAAACCTGTCGAGGGATGACTTGTGTCCCATGTGTACTTGAAATCCACCTCGAAGCCCCACACCTAGGGCACTCATTCTTCTCGGCATTGTCCTTCCAAAATAATATGCAGTCGTTGGGGCATGCATGTATCTTTTGGTACTTGAAGCCCAAGCCTCGCTCTAGTGACCTTGACTCCTCATATGACTGTGGCAATAATGCATCAAGAAAGGCAGACCTTAACAACGTAAGCAGCATGTTGAATGACTTAATTGACCAATGGCCAATGGTTTTAATGTGTAGCAACTTGACAACAAATGAGAGCTTTGAAAATTTAGTACAGCCGGGATAAAGTGTCTGTCGGGCATCATCCAATAATTGGGAAAAAGATGACAATGATATATCTTCAGGTATGGATGGGTTAGTATGAAGTGGAGTGCTAGAATGGTCCTCATCAAAGAGTGCACCCGCCCATACGTCATCTAGCATATGGTCCATGTCATCAATGTAGTCGTGGTCATCACTGTCATCCAATTGGTTATCCTCTTCATTGGAACGAGTGGCTATTTCCTCCTCCCCATGATATATCCATTGGGTGTAAGTTGGATTAAGGCCATTGAGGAACAAGTGACTCTCCACTTCAGGTATAGGCCTGAAGAGATTATTAGAACATATACGGCATGGACACCGAATACGGTCACGCCCCACAGCATGGCTTCGTGCTGTTGTGAGAAATTGGTTGACCCCTTCGGCATATGCAGGTGATCGAACTCGATTAGTCAAACTCATCCAAATTTTGTCCATCTATAAAGGATTATAAGACATTTTTCAGTTTAGTTGCAATGCGAACGAGTTAGATAAGAGTCAAATAGACTTCCAATTATTTGGATTTGTGATCAGATTTACTAGATACAATTGTTTCCAGTTGTTAGGTATCTCATCTTTGGTACATGTGATATATTTTGTTAACATTCCTATGGGTAGACATGGTCCCAAACTAGTGTGGGCGAGGATTCAACAATGCCTCTCCGGGAGTTTCATCTTCATTTCAATCGTTCAGACCTATAGCAGAACTTTTCAGACCTTAGTAGGCAGCCAAACATGCAGAAATATTGTGAATTTTGTATGTTAGGGTTTACAAGATATCTTAACAGCCAACAAGCCTATTGTATTAGGTTGTTTTCTCAATATTCCATATGTAGGAATTTGTGCTTCCATTAGGGGTCCGGGGAGAAAGTCCCCAAGTAGCCGCAGCCCTTGATTATAAATATTCCTCTTTTATTGCAAAAACATAAATATGGCACTAGGGATTCAACTAGATATTTAATTTATATCTATCTTATGAAATATTTAGTATTTCATACCCAGCCCACTTATTACCCAAATCAGATCTAGGGTTATTGGAAACCCAGTCAAATCTGATCAGGGTGGAGTTATTGGAAATCACATCTGTTAAAAGACTCTGGATGCAAAGATAATTATGATATTTACATTAAGCGAGGTAATTTATCTCTATGAGAAACTTTCTAGGTATATAAAGTTTTAGAGACACTTAGCTCGGCTAGATGAAGCAAAGATGAAACAAATTAAATGATCTATCTCAAACATTAGCCTAGATAATGGGATCCATTTCCGTAAATGTGACTAAGCAGCAGTTTATGAATTTGGACAGAAAATAATCAAGTGGTCAGAGATTAACCTCATAATTCATCTCTGCTTTAGATTATCGTAATCATCACTAGACATTATCTACATCAATAAGTCATGTCATGTAGTATTAGACATAATATACATACATCAATACAGAATTTTGAAGTAGTGTGAGATTATAATATCTCACAACATCAAAGTTATCAACTCTTAATTGTAAAAAGCTAAGGGTCAATTTTGGATCAGATTATATAAGTCAACATTTGCATATTGTTGGCAAAAGTAATAATGGGAGTGACAATCCAATAATAGAGGATTGTTGAAATACATGATAAATTAGGTTGTGAATTTATCATACAAAGACTCTTCCTCCCACCAAAAATAAAAAATAGAAAGGGGGAAAGTAGAGGATGAAAAGGCAAAAACTAAGCCCACATAAAATTAAATAACTATGGGAGCACAAATTCAAATGCCCGGGATTTCTGACCAGATACAACTCTGCCATACAATAAGGATTTTATTCTCAATAGTTACAGTGCTAGAATTAATGACAAATCTATAAATGTAAGCATTTATAAAAGCTCATGGTGGCTTTTAAATATCAAAGCCAGTAAATGTCATCAGTAATTTAGGTGAGGAATTGCTTGGAATTCGTAATCAAGAGGCTTTGTTTTCTTGCACCATGAGCAAAGTCTCCCCTAACTAGCTACAGTTGAAGGAGGAATAAGATTACGAAACAAAGATGGCAGTAGCAGAAGCTTCATCCACTGTATATTCAAAGAGTTCAGGTTGAACTTATATTTGTAAGACATATAAGTCACGGGTTGTTAATTTAAATGTGTGTAGCACAATTGAACATTCTGGAACTGTATCCAAAATAACTCAAAAGACCAAATTTCAATGACCAGAATTCATCGAACAATGGTTGCAAAGACCAACCTAGACTTATTGCAACAAAATTAACAAAATTTGCAGGAGTGATTTATAATTGAACAACAGACAATACTATTTTCTTCAGACTTTTTTTTTCATATGTCAAGAGTTATATCCATTATAACTGCATTTACTACTGTTTTTTACATTATCATTGAACTGATACTTATATATATTGTCATGTAACTCTTGCACAATATGATTTTCATTATATGCTTTTGAACCATTAACACATCTGAGAAAAGTTCTTTTACATGACTAGCAACTTAACAGCAGGAAGTGAGAGGAAAGCACCATTTTATTTTTACTCATACAGATCCAACTGTACTACAAGTACTACTATAGAAACCATGTTCTCACTCCCTTTCACAAAGCCATCTCCTGTCCAGTTGTTACCAGATATTAAACCTACCTCTTATAGCTTTCGTCTGTTGAATTGCTTCTTGTTGGCTTCGTACCAAATCCTCACAATTGTGAAGTACTGAAGAGAAACCGTTTTCAACCATCCAAAAACAAAACAAAACAAAATGCAAGTCTTTCAAAGATCATCACTACCATCAGATGGAAGGTCCTGCTGATCACATGAGTATAAAGCAACTCACATGTGCAAGTCTACTCATGCGATCGTTTATTGGGCAACATTCATGAATCAACCATCATTTATTGGGCAACATTCATGAATCAACCAACTTTGGGTTAATTCAACGTTGTTTCTCCATCCAAAAATACTTATACTGGATCCAGGCAGACTCCATGTCCATAACACTATATATTTCCTATCTTTTAAAAATAAAAGGAAAAAAACCCAAACCAGAAAAGATTGCATACAATACTGCCATCATTTGTGATATATGCAGCAGAGACATAATAAGTCAAGTGAATAGATTTTGTTTGGATTGTTATGAGGTTTTCCTTTAGGTGAGTTAATATATATACTGTATTCAAGGTGAGTTCATATCAGTACATGTATCATGTATTTCTATATATGAGGTTTTCCATTAGGGAAACCACAGCAAGAAAATTCACATGCTTTGTTTCTCTTGCTGAGGATAATGTCAAACAGGAAATACTTACAGCACAACAAGCATTCGCTATGAGCAAATGAATCAGATGGTTATATTCAACATATTTCCAACTCACATGTGCTTTTCTATAAATAATACTTTTTATTGTTCTTTACAGAGTGATTACAGTTGTGGCTATTGTGAGTGGTAATGGGGTGACTCTATCTGTTAGGCAAGTAGGGCTTTATATATGTCTGGCTGTAAAGTGTGGTTGGAGGAGGGTCATTTCTGTGATCTCCTTTTTTGGTGTCATTTGGAATGCAATGTAACTGACATTCCTTTAATTAAATGTTGTGATGCTTACATTAAAAAAAAACTGGATATAGCCCAAAATCTACCCAAAAGCACCATAGATATAGCTACTGAATTTAATGTGAAAATATACCTTCAATAACCCCCATTCCACAGCCACATGATCACCATGTGCACTGTGTTCATAATATATTTTCTAAGAATAGTACTCATTATGAAAATAGACACTAATCAAATGCATCCCAATGTACACTCACAACAGAATTAAAATCATCAAGATCATATTACAGGGAAAAACTTGTTAAATCCCTCAACTTGGTCACACATGTATGCATGCATTGACAACCCATTGAAATGATACAAGGAATTGCACCAACTGATGGGCAATACGATGGGCATGTTCAGATTTACAACAAATAAATAAGTTGTAACCAGAATTGGTCCTTTCGACACCTTAATAACATTAATATATTGGGTCAGAACTACATGGCACCGCATGGAAGAAACCACCAAACCAACTGGAAAATCGTTACGGTATTTCAAGGATCCACGAATTGATTCCAAAACCACCTCATTTTGGATTGCAAATACAAAATTCACAAGGGTTTTTTAATGAATGTAAAGGCCTTATCAAATACCTTGTCCCCCCAATTCGTAACGGCATTGGCTCTGAAATAGGGATTGAAATGGACCTCTTCGTATGTGGGTCTTCAATGGTGGGATCCTTCAGCCAACCAACACATATGAGGGGATTATCTGATAATAAAAGTGCAAATGGTAAGAGAAAAATTAGAAACCTCATCCGATCCCTAAAAATAATTCCACCTACCTCAATCGGAGCAACTTCGGAGCCCGCGAGATCGATAGAGATGAGGCTTCAGACCCAGAATAGTCCATCATCATATTTTGGGGAGAAATTGCTCACAATTGTGATCGAAGGGGTGGGCTGTTGGATTCGGGAAGGGAAAATCGAGCGGATCCACAGAGAGGATTAGGTGGGAAGCAACGGGAGATTGGGTCAAAAATGGTGTGCAGAGGCTCGAAATGGCTTACTCTCTATTTTGTCCATCTGCGGCCAATTCAACGAGAGCCATTGTAAAAACCGATATTTACAACGTAGACAGGGGTCGCAATATAGGGTTAACTTATTGCAACGATAAAGTCGCTATAATAAGAGATAATTTCACCGCAACATTTCTTAACACTATATATTCGCGCGGTTAACGCATTCTCACGCAGTTAATGTGCATCCATATGAAATTAGATGCAATTACTGCTTATTTGCATCCAATTCTTTTGCAACATATTAAAAATCGATGCAAATAGCTATATTCTTTGTAGTGTTCGTCCCCTTTGCGCGTGCGCTCGCGCGTGTATATATATATATATTGCTTTGCTAATTTATGAACTACTTCATTGCCATATATATAATGATCTTATCTTGGTACTCTTGTTGTAACTTTGTACGTTGAATGGATTTGATGTCACACAGTAGTACAGCCCTTACGCTCGATCGATGTATATGGATGGATAGGGCTAGCTGGAGTTAACAGCTTGATCTAACAGTACCCTTAATGTATCATATTCTATTAATCAAATTTTCCATTCCCAACTGTGAAAGCATACCAAAAGCTTCTATTTCTTATACTTCATGTAGTGGACTGTTCTAACTTATTCATATCAACACGGCCTTCCCTTCATAATATTTTAAGACAGCTCCCAATACCCCAGTTTTATGGATATTCTTAAACACAGCACCGTCCACATTAAATTTCAACACTCCATTAGGAGGATACTGACATTTTAGGGGGTTCATTTTCCTATGTGTTCTTTGCTTTACTACCAACCCTTCCTTCAGTACTTCATGAACCAATTACAACTCTTTCCATATAGCTAGACTGATCCGCTGCATCTCCTTCCTTCTCATTATGTATATTATGTGGTTCCTTCTACGTACACCACAGACCGAAAAAATTAGAACCTAGTCAACATGTCCTTATCATGCTCCTCTGGTATCCCTTTTGCTTATAGATCAAACGAGCATTGAGTATTATATTCTGCTTCAAAACTTGGCAAGTAGTTATTTCATATTTATTAACACCCGGGGAGTAGCAGATTGTATGTAATTATAAGCTTTCCTCTCCCACTTCAAAATTTAAACAGCTCACATTCTGTACAATATTGTAGGACCCTAATTTTGTGGACCATCGATGGTAGGGCATTGAAGGAAAGTCTCCAAGAGAAATTCTTGACTTTGTCGGGCATGTATAAATTCCATAATGCTTTCCAAAATTTATCTAGATCTCCTATTTGCACATCTGAATTCACATAACTGGTAAGTGGGTAATCAATGTTGTCTACAATATTATGCTCTACAGTACTTTTGACATTAAAGTTTCGGTTCTTCTCATCGCCAAATCATATGATCACTACCTCATTTTTGCCATACTTAACTAAGAGTTGTCTTCAGAATGGCTTTTGCCTCGTGCCAGATAGATTTAAGCTTGAACGTTAATATGTTATATTAATTTTATGTTATAAGATTAAAATTTATATGTTATATAAAATGTTATATAAATAATTATAAGATTTTTTTATGTTATATCATTGAATTGGTGGGTTCGGTCTTATTTGTAAGCGGTTAAGCTTGGTAGCAGTTTTTAAGAACCAAAATTGGTACGTTACTAGTTTTTATATTTTAAAAATTGGTGTAAATCCAACTGGACAGATATATATTTATAATGTTTTGTATTATATCATATGTATTATATTTTAAATTTCTAATTAATATAATATGAAATTCTAATCTTATTATTCAAGTCTATTAATCTTATAACATAAAATTAATATAACTTATGATATGACATAAAATTAATTTTATAATTTTTAATATAATATTTGATATAACATATAAATTTTAATATTATAATATAATTAATCTAACATAAAATTTAAATTTTAAAATAAACAATAGTATTAAGTTATTAATATAAACTTACTTTTGATACACACACACGCACCAAGGATAAATATATTTTTTACATAATAAATTATAATATATATTCTTTTTGTAAATACATTTTTACACATTTAATCATATATATTCATATAAAAAGTCTATAATTTATATAGACTATAGTTAAATTCAATACTATACTAGTATGTGTTAATTATTATAAAACAATGTGCTTATACTATAATATAAATAGACTAATAGTTTAGTATATATAAACATCATGTTGTTAATAATATAGATAATCTATAAAACCAAAAAAAGGGGACTAGACTGAAATCGAAAAAACTGAAAGTTTCAATTTCGGTAGTGAATTGGTTCTTGAATTTTCAAAATCGGTATATATATGCCAGTTTGATTGTTAAAAATGTACACCTCTAGTTATTTGTAAAGAAACACTTTTATCTTAAATGGTCATTTGCACCCAAAACAACTTGTGACAAAATTGCATCATAGTGTAAAAACATTAATATTGCGGTGAAAATCAGTTTGTTGCAAATACAAAAAGTTCAAAATATAAAATAAAATTATACACAATGAAATGAGAATGAGCCGAAAAAGAGAAATAATAGTTATAGTCATGAGTGCGCAAATATCATGCAATCACTTTGAAAAAAGTGAATAAATACGGGACCCACTTGAAAATAAATTAATTTTTTAATAGTGAATCTCACTCTTTTTCAAAATGACTACATGACACTTACACATTCCCTGATTGTATGTAAAAAGTACAAAAAAATGTTCTAATATAAGCCTAAAAAATAGATTACAGTAGAATCAAGTGAAGATAAGAGAAAGATGAGATAAGGATAACAAAATAAACATGAACAAGATATGTGGATGCTCGGTCTATCAATGCATGAAATGTTCAATGTAAAAGTAGAGTAATGAAGCAAAACTTTCAATTATATTATTACTGAAAGTAAGCGTTAAATGATTACAAGTAAACAAAAGGATAGACTTACAAGCTTAAGAAAAGAAAACAAGTAAGTAAGAGGATAGAGATTTATGGAAGCAGTTCTTGCTGAAGGGTTTTTTGTTTCTTCTGTAAGAAAGTTTCTGCTGCCAAATGAAATGAGGAGTCCTTTTATAGAGTAAGGAAAACTCCTGTACAACATAGTGCATTCCCGTGAGTCACGAGAAAGTAATTCAAACAGTGAATAGTGAATAGTGACTTTTTGTCACTATTTAACCATTTTGGCAATCAATCGTCGAAAGTATTTTGTTTTCTTTAACCGAACATCATTCTGCACCGAAAGTATTTCTGTCTTTGTAGTGCACAGTGGTCAAAAGTTAATATTCCATCTCTTAAAAAGAAGGGGCTGTCAGGGTGATAGCTGGATAGTGCGCTGGATTATCTGTGAGGAATCTTTCCAACGCTGAGTCATGGGCACTAGAGTCCCTGGGGAGAGGGTCTTCAATGCTGGTTAGGTTGGTCATTGTTCAATCATCTCCCAGGTGAGGGGGATAGTCTTCTGAGTCATGGCCAAAGATATTGCTGTAGGGATCTGAGTCTGAAGAGGCTTCTGATCCTTACACGGTTGAACCTTTGCTGTTATGGTCCTTTTCTTGTTTCAGTTTGGACTGTAATAGTTGCAGGAGATCTGTGCTCGAAAGATGGTCTATTGGTGACTTGTCTTTCGAAGATGCTAAATCTGTTGACTTAGAACTCTTCTTTTTTGCTGAAAATGTTTTCTTCTGCTTGGATGAAGAACTCTGTGATTCTGAAACCTGTTTGCCACCTGTAAGAGAAGGGTAGGGTACTATGGCTTGGATAGGAGAAGGAGAAGGGAATTCCTCCTTGCTTTTCAGATTGGCAGTACTAGTGGAAAATCTGAGGACACTTTGGAGATAATTTCGTTTGTGTAGGTGAATTTATCCCACCATTTAACGAAATATTGGCGAACCAATAAATCATTATTCTTTTCATATGTCCATCTACAAATCCAGGGAGTTTTGTATCTGTCACTGAAATGGATAAGGGAAGGTAATCTAGCATCTCGCCCTTTTACCTTATTGGATATTGAAAAATGTTTGATGACCTTCTGAAGATCATCAGTGAATATATCAATGATAGGGCTGAAGTAATCCCACCACTGGTGAAACCATAGAGGGGAGTTATTTTTGGACCTTCGTTCGAAAACAAAGAACCAAGAATGCAAAAAATCTGGGGTTTGATAAAGAGGAAATTTAAACCAGGCTTGAATATAATCATAATAATTATAAGCAATACCTGTTTCCTGGACAAGGGTTTTGGGGGTAGAAAGGTGGGTTGCCCATTTTTCTTCCGTCAAAACGTTATTAATCTGACAATTATGAAAAATGATCTTTGATTTGTCAAATTTGTCAAAGATTGGTTTGATAGAAATGGAATTGGTTTTCACCATGATTTCGAGATAGAACTTGAGATCTTTGACTGGATTTTCAGGAATCCAGTGAAAGTCCCGTGGAAAATATTCAATCACGATATGATAAGGATCTGTTTTAATTGATCTCTCAATGTAAAACAGGTTATCAAGCCACAATTTCTTGATATAAGGTGCCTTGTTGGCACTGATAAATTTACTCTTCGGCCGAGGTCCTGTTACTGCTAATGGATTAGCAAAAGGATCACAGGGTGTGGCTAGGGTTGAAGCAAATGATGCCGGGGTAATCAATTTGGGAACTTGTCCTAGATTGGTAAATCTATTGGCTATCTCCAGTAGGGAGGAAGTCGTGGTTAAGAGGGTTGTTGGTACAGGAGGTACTAAGAACTTGAATACAGAGGAGGAATTGGGAAGTCCTCCAGGTTTCTTCTTCTTACTCATTGTTTTTCTACAAGAAATTCACGGGTAAGGAAATCAAGGATGAAATTATTTGATCCTTTAATAAATTCAATGTCAAAATAAAAAATACTTAAAACAGCTTGCCATCGTGCAAAAATATGTTTTGATGCAATGTTTTTAACATCTTTTTCTAAAATTTCCTTTGTGGATTTGCAATCAATCCTCAAGATGAATTTTTGATTTAATAAATCAGATTGAAATTTAGATATGCATAATACAACAGATAATATTTCTTTCTTAATAGTACTATAGTTATGCTGTGCAGGATTCCAAGTTCCAGAATGGAAACGAACGATTTGTTCGAAGGAACCTGGTGAAACAATTTGTTTCAAGATGCCGCCATAGCCTATGTCACTGGCGTCAGTCTGGACAATTTTGAAGCTATTTAAAACAGGAATACCAAGACACGAGAGAGTTTTGATATGTGCCTTGATTTTTTGGATAAGCTTGGTGTGAACATTAGTCCACGGGGCAGGATTAGATTTTAATCTCGCGAACAAGGGGCGATACTGTTTTCTCATATCCTGGTAGAAGTCAGAGATGTAAATCAAAGAACCAAAAAATCTTTGTAGTTGGTTCTTGTCAAGAATAACATCTGGGAACTTATCGGCAAACTCAATAGCTCGCTGAATAGGTTTGATTTTACCTTCGAAGATGTCATAACTAAGGAATATGATCTTGGTTTGAAATAATTTCATTTTCGAAGCAGATAAGACAAGTCCATTTCTTTTGATGACTGTAAGAAACGTTTCAAGATGTTTCCAGTGTTCATCAATAAATTTGGAGAATACAAGTACATCATCTATATAGACAATGGTGAACAAGGTGAATGACGAAAATATATCATTCATGATGTTTTGGAATTCACTAGGAGCGTTTTTTAGCTCAAATGGCATGACATTCCACTCGTAGTGTCCCAGAAGGGTGGTGAAACTAGTCTTGTAGTGGTTTGACTTCCTAATTTGGATCTGCCGAAATTCAGACTTAAGGTCAAACTTAGAAAACACAACTGCACCTTCTAGCCTTTGTATCAAGTCTTGTTTATTGGGGATAGGGTACCTAATCCACTCTAAGATTTCATTTAAGGGTTTATAGTTTATGACTAAACAGGGAGTCCCTCGCTCAATCTCATTTTTTTCTGGACATAGAAAGCTGCACACGACCAAGGTGACTTACTATGCCTAATGATTTTCTTAGCAAAAAGATCTTCAATCTCAGTTTTGCAAAACTCCAAGGTTTCTCTATTCATTTGAATAGGTCTTGCATTGGTGGGTATTTTGGATTCAGAAAATCCTTTTATGTAAGGTAAAGAAACCTCATGTTTCTTCCTATGCCAGAATGCAATAGGAAGGTTTAAACAAACAGAAGAAATCAAAACCTTTTGAAAATCTACAATCTTTGCCTGAAGCAGGGGATCTTTCAAATTTTTGGAAACACGTTTGAACTTGATTTCTTGTTTCAGAAAATCCAGATGTTTTCTTTTTTGCAGAAAGCATAGATAAAGATTTTTTATGACAATCACGTTCATATTTAGAAGCAAATTTAAATTTAACTTTCTGTCCAAAGGGGTCAGTGGTGATCCCGTCATGTTCAGAAAGAAAAGGGTAAATCATGTTAAGGAAAGGCATTCCCAAAATTATATCATGGGAAATATTCTTAACCAAAATAGATGGAATCTTAAAACAAACATTGTCCTGGCAGACATGAGCAGTATTTAGCTCATAACGAATCTTCATCTTAGATCCATTTGCCGAGAATAAATTTTCTTCGAACTTTTCAAAGTACTGGGTGGGAACTAATCCTTCACGGATACAGTTAAAAGTTTAGATCTATTTTTTAGGCTTATATAGGAGCAAAGTTGAGATCTAAATTCACCAACATATAAATAGGATTTCAAACAAACATGCATGTAGATCAACTGTGCAAAACATTACACAAACTAAACATCATTAAAATAACTTCAATCCATCTAAATGACAGCAAGTAATAAACTAAAATAAAACATTAATTAAATAAATAGATTGAAGATCATGATAGGAGAATGATCTTCTAAAAGTTTGTAGCTGTCTGCAAGCTTGATGAGCTTGTGGTATTCCCCTGTTAACTGATTTTGCTTCAACATCTTTTGGTTTAATCTTATAGTAATCAAATTTTCATTATCATAGGACTATTGCAATTGTGAGGACCCAAGTTTGTGTGTGTGTTTACCTTTAGTAAGCCCAAGTGGTAGTATAATTGGGTTTTTCTGTTCTTTTTTCTTTTTGGTGTGATATGGGGACAACTGGAGGGCCCAGCCCGTGTGCATATGAGCCCAAAATCTAGAAACAAGCCCAACCCTTCTTTGTCCTAAATGGCATCATTTTGATGGCTTAGAAGATGAATTTTTTCCTACCATCCTATACGACATTATTTTGGCCTAGGAAGAAAACCCTAAGCCCCTTCTTTTTCTTCCCTAGCATCGCAAGCCTTCTTCACTTTTTCCTTCTTTTCTTTTTTCTTCTTCTTCTTCCCTCCTCTTGCCTAAACCCGTGACCTGTAGCGCCTTCTCCTGTCGTCGCCACGAGCAGCCCCTCTTTTCCGTCTGCTACCACCATTTCTTAAGCCTAACCCACTCCTCTCTCAGTCTGTCAACCAATGAAGCCTCGGCCATGGCAGGCCCTTGCCACTGCTGCGTGCCAACCATTGCCCACCATGTGTACACTACACGTGAATCGCCGACATCCCTCACCACTAATCGCAGCCATGACTACAATCCCTGACCCCTATCGGCCTATAAATAGGTTGAGTCTCTCCATACCTAAATCATCCCTCAAAAGCCATTTCCTTCTCCCATACACAATCCCATCAGTTTCCTCACCTCCAGATCCACCTTCCCATAATTTTAGGAGAATTTTTTCCCTAGTGGTTGTTTGACCACTCCCTGGCCTTCCCCTTCATATTCATGACTTCCTTCCCCTTGATTTCACCCAACTCGTGAGCTAAGGCTCACTTTAGCCATTGCTTTGTCATGCTCTACCACACTCCACAGTGAAAATCCCCTCCTCAACCCACTATCACAACAGATCTGCCTCCCCTTAAATTTTCTAATTAGAGATCCCATTTAATCTGTCTAGATCTACCACTACCTTTGTCGTACCATCCCTGCCGTTGTTGTGCTCCACTCTCCAGATACCACCATAGTAAGTTGCAAGCCACTCACCTTATTTATTAATCTTCAGGCAGTGTCAGATTTGAATAACTATTTTTCATCCATCTGCGTAGTGACACACGCTCATGCATGCCCGCGGGATAATTAAATTCATCATGCAAAATATCCAGAAATTTTCTCCTCCGCTATTGTAAGCAAATTCCTCAATTGACCATTGAAATACTAACATGGAATAAATTATTATCTAAATGTTGTTGTAGTCTGGTTGTAAATGAGAAGTGGCATGGGGCCCTGTGGAGCATTGGGTTATATTAATATAGTTGGTGACAAATGTCAACCTAGGGCCAAGTGGAGTAGGGGTGTGCAAAATTCCGAACCCTCTGATTTCGATCGATTTTTGCTCTGATCTGACTCCAATGGAATCGGAGGATTTGGAAATCAGAGTAATTCTGACTCCGTAACGGAAGTCAGAGTCAGAATCGGTAACCGATTGGTTCTGAATTTCGACTCCGACTTCTGACTTTTTGCTATTTTGCATCTGGATTTTGTCCACCTATTGACTGGAATGGCGTCATTCCATTTAAATGGGAACGACACCATTTTGAATCACGGCTAAATGCCCTTTGAATGGTCTTTCTTCCTCACTTGATCATCTCTCTCTCCTCACTGTCCTCAGCAGCTCAGCTCTCAGCCTCTCAGACTCATCGTGAGACCTCTCATGCAGCATGACAAAACAGCCCCCACCGACCAGAGTCCGCTGTAGATTGCCAGAGGTCGCTGTCGTCGCAGTGCCAAAATCCTCCCATTTTTTTCAATCGGTAAATTTAAATTTTAGGATTGTATATTTATTCTGAATTTTTTATATTATTTATTTGATAATTGGAAATTGGATTGTCTATTATTAGTCATTTTTTATTGTTCTGTGAACGACGTTATGTACGAATGTATTGAGGAACCGTTTGTGATTTTCAACCCTGTTTTGTTTGTGATTTTGGACTTTGAACGCTACCTGTTTGTGGAAATGTCACAAACAAAAAACTTTGAACTCGATTATTGCTTTTATAGTTTATAGAATATATTTCTTAATTCAAAATTCCTCTTGCCTAACTTAAATCAAAGAATTAGTAGATCTATGGAATGAGTTATGGTTATGATTCATGAACTTATAATCTCTAAAGTAATATATATATATATTTGAGAAGCAAATAAGAAAAAATGCATATATATATATATACTGCTAATTGGTAGGAACTAAGCTGTGAGTTCAACAAAGCTGCAGATTTTATATAGAAGCATTCACTATGACAAACTTAAATTAAGTTCGGATAAAAAAAAAATAGAGAACAGAAACAATATTCAACTCTATAAAAAAATGGAGTTGGTTCTAGATCCTCGTTAACTAATTAGATCAGACACATGTATTCGGAAAAATAGAATAATAATAATAATAATAATAATAATAATAATAACCTTATACAAATTCAAAACCGTGACAAATGACAGATAAATAGCTTGTAGAAAGTACAAGAGATCTATTAATTTGAATAGATTTGGAGTCAGCAAGATTACCTTAATAGAGAAAAAGTTACATCAGAGAACTTTGCCAAGTTGAAAGCATAAAAAACATAAATAAAAAGCATATTCCAGTATTCCATGTACTAGTTTGGGTATTCTAATACAAAAACAAAAACTAAAATGAATTTTTATGGGCCTGTTTATAGACAAAGTGCAAACAAGAAATATTCATGTGTTCTACTACTACATGACATTTGTTTTTTATGATAAGTAATAAGAAGATTTTATTGACAAGTAAATAGTCATAGCCCAACTAAACAGGAAGTATACAAGAGAAAACACCTAAATACAAGCTAGGAACTTGATATTTAAAATTGGTTCATATTGTTTCCTAATGTATCAAATACAGACTTGATCATTAGATTGCATGCTTATGGGATTTCAAGAAATTATGTAGTATACAATTTTGCTTATCGATCTAAGCGAAGTCTTTAGTTGGTTTCCTGAACTTCTAAACAACTTATAAAAGCATAGAAAGGTATGAAAGCATTTGTTTAAGTGAAAATTTTATGTATAGATATATAACAAGAGATGAAAGAAACAAAAGTTTAGACTAGAAAAGCAGTAGGTAATGGTGAAATTATTGAAAAGAATTAAAACAAAAAGAACCATATATACACATACACACAGAGGATTGCAGTAGGTAATGGTGAAATTATTCAGGTGAAAAAGAATTAGAAGGAAAAGAACCATATATACACATACACACATAGGACTATTAAATAACTATCATCTGATTGGTTTGGCAGTTATTTAATACAGCCTTAGACGGTTTTGTATTTAGGATACTCTGATGTTGTAAAAGTATTTATATTTTACATAGATGTATTTATGGCCTTCTTATTTACTATGTATGGCTTAATTTTGGTTGCATCAAATACTAATTTAATTTCAAGTCTCTAAGCTGTCATCTTCATTACTTTTGTAACTTGTTCTCTTGACCCCTATGGGCACTGGAGCCTCACTAGGATGCAAGAAATTGCTTAGTTCAAGGATAGAATTACAAAAAATTACTTCAAAAACTGATATGATTTAATTGAGAAACTTCGTAATATGGGTCAGATTAAAAATTATATTTTTTAATTTTTTTTATTGAAAATTTAATAAACTTCTTAATTTTTTTATATATATATGTGTCGGATTTCAAGCTATGGAGGAGCAACTATATGGGACCCCAGAACAAGATCAGGATGCCACAATTCCGTCCCCAACACTGAGATCCAGACCCACTTCTAAAACACAAACTTCGTGTGCAAGTAGTCGATTACCACTCCCGGTAGACATAGATGATGAGGATACATTTAATGAGGAGGATGAGATGGGTATTGGGGATGAGCCAGATGTACCACCTCCATCCGACAGGGCCAAGCCACCACAACCACAATCAAATAAAAAAAGGTCGTGGACGTGGAAACATTTCACCAAGGTTGACGGTAATCCCAAGGAACCACTAACAGCTTGTAGTCATTGTGGCCAACAAGTTGGATGTCATTCAAAGAAACAAGACACTGCTTGTTTGATATCACATCTAAATGGTTGCCAGAGGTATAAGATAGCGAAGGGATTGGAGGCCAAAAATTAGACAAAGCTAAGTTACGAAACTTTTACTGCAACTAATGGTACACAACTTAAGAAAATGGTCATCCCTCAATACAGTGAGAAGATGTTGAGAGATGCGCTTGCCGAGATGATAATTGAAGATGAGATGCCTTTTACTACAGTTGAAAAAAGAGGGTTCCAAAATTTTATCAAACTCACTGAGCCATGATTCCCATTGCCATCACGATATACAGTGATGCAAGATTATATGAAAAGGCATTTAAAAGACAAGGTTGAGATGAGAAAAATGTTTGTGACCACTGACCAGAGAGTCTCATTTACGACTGACACATGGACGTCTATACAGAACGTTTCCTATATGTGTATTGCAGCACACTACATTGACAGCTCATGGACTTTAAGAAAACGGATTATTGGATTCAAAGAAATTAATGATCATAAGGGTGCATCAATTGGGGCAGAGATGGATGATTGCTTGAAAGATTGGGAATTCATAAAGTTTTATGCATTACAGTTAACGATGCCAATGCCAATGATATTGCAATTAAATGGTTCAAGCAGAATACGAGAGTGAGAGATGATGTCATTCGGGACCATGAGTTTATCCATATTCATTGTTGTGCTCACATAATCAACCTGATTGTTACTGAGGGATTAAAAAAGGTTGATGATTCCATTACAAAAGTCTGTAACATTGTGCAGTATGTGAGGGCTGCACCCCAAAGGCTTAAAAAATTCAGGGCAATAGAAGAACAACTTGGGATAAAACATTCACAGATATTGTGCTTGGACATTCTCACTCGATGAAACTCTACATACATGATATTGGATGTGGCACAGAAGTACCAAAAAGTGTTTGAGCAAATGGAAATGGAGGATAGGGGCCTTAAGTATGCTTTGCTGGAGCCTGCAAGAAAAGGGCTTGGTCCACCGGACACACATGGTTGGACGAGTGTAGTATTCTTTGTTACATTTTTGAAGATTTTTTATGATATTACTATGAAAATATCTGGATCCGCATACACGACTGCAAACTTGTAGTTCAGTCAGATCTCGACACTACCCCACCACTTGGAAGATGGTTGTGATGACCTTAGCGGACTGTTATCTGGTATGACTCAGAGGATGCTTACGAAATATAATAAATATTGTGGGCAAGTTGAAAAGATCAATAGATTACCCTTTTGTGGCTATGATCCTTGACCCCCAAATCAAGTTGGTCATGATTGAATATTGGGCAAATTCCATCCTCGGGGCAATGAAGGCAGCATCTTTTATTACAGCGCTTAAAATTGATCTCGAAGACTTGTACAACCACTACAAAAATAGTGGACAACCTTCATCTTCAGCGGATACCTTACACTTTACTCCGACACCTCCCTCTGATGACCTTAGCCCAGTAGGTGCATTGCCTCGATGCCGTCAGAATTACGACATTATGAATGAGTATCATCAGTTCGTTGCATCGAAGAATATTATGGGGTGTACTTCAGAGGTTGAACGATATTTTATGAAAGAGGTCGAGGCACCTAGTCCTACATTTGAGATATAAATTTGATGGAAGGCTAATTCTACCAAGTATCCAATCCTTTCCCGTATTGCCCGAGATGTGCTAGCCATTTCTATTACTATGGTTGCATCTGAGTCGGCGTTTAGCACTAGAGGTCGAGTGTTGGATGCTTTCTGGATTTCTTTGTCACTGTCAACCGTGGAGGCCCTCATTTGCACACAGAACTGGATCACTGATACACCCCTTAGACTAGATAGTATTGGCATTGATGATGAGAGCTATAGGCTTGAAGAGGGTAACCTTATTTTACTTGTTTTTTTATTATTGATTATTTAATTGTTTTTATGATTTCATAAATCTATTTAATTTATATTTTTTTATCATTTCACAAATGTAATTGTGAACCTCAATATAGTTACCGATGACTAATGGAGTATGGATAAAGATAAGTTGATATCATAATTAACTTAATCTTTATTGGTATTAATGGTAATTAAATTTTACTTTTACTGTGTTCAATTTTCTGGATCAATTTTGGTTATATTTATTGATTGAATACTTTTTTTTTTAATCTTAATTCAGGTACTTCGAATGACAAAGTACGATGCTGCAAATGATGTTTTTTTTTTTTTTAGTTGAATCAATTTGTTTATTCTTATGGACTGTTTAATCAAATTTTGAAATAGACTGTTATTTCTATTATTAATTATTTAGGACTTTCTGAATTATGTATAATAATTAATTATACAGTCTAACGTATTCAAACAGATTTGACCTTTTGGGATGAAAATATTGTCCCTAATACTCGTTGTACCTAAACCAAAAAATATATATATATATATATATATATATTTAATAAGTTTTAGTCAAAACAAACTTTTATATATTTCAAGAAAATTGAAAATAAGAATGAAATCTATACAAAAATACCTCAAATTAATAAAAACTAAAGTTTCAACTTTCAAGTACCAAACTAGCATCACATACAAAAGCAAAAAAGAGAAATATTAATAGAGTATAGAAAATACATATTCAAACTCCATTCAATAAAATAATTCCTATTTGTTTAATTGAGAAATACTAAACAAGAATAAAATCTATATAAAGTGAGTTTTTATTGAGTTTTTATTAAACAAGGATAAAATAAATTTAAAACAAGATGGTTATTTTACAGTCAGAATTCCGGCACCGATCGGAATTTGGAATTTGAAATTTCGATCAGAATCGAACTCCGATTCCGAAAGGAATCAGAATCAAAGATCGATTTTGACTACGACAAAAGTCAGAGTCAGAATTTGGAATCACGATTCTGACTCTGTCGAAGTCAGAGCATAGGCCTAAGGTGGAGCATTGTGAATCATGTGTAGTTTAAAAATTGTGAAATTATTGGAACTATGACAAATGTGATGTCTATGGGATGAACTGTATGTTGTTTAGTTGTACTATGCCATGCCATCCAATAGCTGCATGTCATGCATTTGCATTTTTATTGTTATTGCTTGTCATGATTTTATTAATTGTGCTATACCTTGGGGTTATGTTGTAAAACTAGAAAAATTGGGATTTTGGTGTTATAACAAACAAATTAAAATGAGGGTTTTGTGGGTGCTTGCGTATTAGGACTCCAAGCTTATATGGGGTATTATCTTGGTGGATTTCCTCTGGTCACTAGGGAGCGTGTAAAATAGAGTGACGTCTCGTGGGCTGTCTTTGAGCGATTGTAAACTCAGCTAAGATGGTAATGCTCTTGCTACGACTCTATGGCCCCTCTACTGGCAGGAGTTAAAGGATGTCTAGTTACGTATGCACCAGGAGGAGCTAGGCATCGCTTGTTACAAAATCGCATCTATGGTTGTTACGAGTGGTGTGATAAAGGGAGCCAAAATGTGCGGATAGTCCCTTAGGGAGACTATGCTGCACACTATAATAAATGAATGTCACCTATATATAAATGTGATTTTTTCCGTGAGTGGATATAATTGAAGCAATTATAGTAAAGGTTATTAAAAGGGGTATTTGGATAATCTCTTATGATTGTTGTGCATGTTGTTTGTAAGCTTCCATGTTTAAAATTCTTGATTATTGATTTGTTGATTTATTTGTTGAGATTGCAAGATCTCATTGTCTGTAGACTTTGATGTAGAGGACGGATTTAAGCATGAAGAATTGACCCCACCTGAGGATTGATGGCCTAGGGTCTATTTTCGTTGCAGTTGATATAATTTTATTTTATTATTTTATTTTAATAAGTTGGATGACTATAATAACCTTATGAAGGCTGAATCATCAGAGGTAGACTCTCTTCTTTTCAAAATGAGGAGACTTTTAGTAGAAAGTTCACAACAAGTGGAGATCCTAGCCTCAATGCAAGAAGTTGGGGCTGTGGATGTTGAGGAATTGAAGACTTTTCAAAGAAGGGACTTGATGTTGTTAGTTATCTGGCGGAGATTCACAAACAAGGGACCTACACATTACATTTTGAACAAGGATGAGAGTTTGTTGTTTAGAAACCGTAGGGTGATTCCTACTAATTAGGAGTTTAAGAAGAAGATTTTGGCAGAGGCACATGCAACCCCTGACTCAATTCACACCAGAAGTACGAAGATGTGCCAGGACCTAAAGAGAAATTTTTTTGTGGGAAGGGGTGAAAAGGGACATAGCCTTGTTCGTTGAGGGATGTGCCACTTGTCAGCAAGTTAAAACAAAACACCAGAGACCACCCGGTAACCTCCAACCTCTCTCGATTCGAGAATGGAAATGGGATGATATTGCTATGGATTTTGTTGTGGGTTTCAAGGACTCTCAGTGGGAAGAATTCTATTTGGGTGATTGTCAACTGTCTGACTAAAAGAGCCCATTTCCTACCAATCACGAATACTAATACTTTGGGAAAGTTGACACGATTGTATGTGAAGGAGATAGTCAGGTTGTATAGGATACCCAAGACCATTGTATCGGATTGGGACCCAAGGTTCATATCCCATTTTCAGAGAGAGAAACATATTAGAGTATGTTTTATAAACTTTTTTAAATGGATATAAAATACCATATATTATAGCTCTCAGAGCCCTGACATATTAGACTAGCCAAATGCCAATGAGACAAAAAGTATGGCTCCTTTTTTATTAAATCAACTGCATTGGACTAACATAATACTTTTAAATAAGACTATGAGCTACAGTAAATCTATTGCAAAATTCATATTTGGAAAATTCATATATATATAATTTGACCACATAATTGATTAAATGAATGTTTAATTTTATCATTATAGAGTATCAGGGTTGACAAAATGTGTTTGTTGAATAATTAGGTTGAAAAACAAATAGTTGTCAAACAGTAATTTAATTAAAAACTAAATTATTAATTAATATATGGTTAGTATAATTACAAAATTTGAAAAAATAAATTTATAAAAAATATAATTATTAAAAAATAATATTTTATTATTATTTTGACTAATAGATGGATAGTCTAATGTTGATTTATATGGATAATCTAATGTTGAGTTATAGCTTGAATGACAAAGGCAAAAGGCAAATCATATAGTTTTAGGCAAATTTTAATTTTGGCTTTGTCTAGACCATTGCCAATGCTACTACTTGCATGATACAACGGTTCTATTTCGCAAAGTGATGATCAATGGGTGGCCAAAAGTGTCTCCTTCAAATAGTACTTCAATTCTATAAAACTCATACAAAACTTGTATGATATGTTGCGACTACAAACTCTAATTAGGAATGTGAATGAATTGGTTTTAAGTGAGTGGTGGTCAAGATTTATTTGTTTCAATTTTGTACGAATATGAGTTAGCTCAAATTTATCATCAAGTTACATCTTATATTCAAGAATAACTTATTTATTTTTGAACTAGTTCGAGGTGGTTCATAAATTTCTTAATTTTGACATAAATATTATATCTTTTTGATTTACCTCAAATTTTAACAAAGTAACTTTAGAATTTTGGATGTATCTTTATACAATTCATATATACATGTATGAATAATCATAGTTAGAGCATTCACAGTGATTCACTTATCTTATTCTTTAAAATACATTATCAAACTTCACTTTTTTTCTTTTACATACTGACTTTTATTCACAATGGCTACGTGTAACAGCCCGCTAAAATTATCAGTTTTGGATTCTTTCCCGACAGCAATCACATCTCTCTCGTCTTAACCCTCTATCTTTAGTTATTTATGTTTAACATAATTGTTTTGGTTGGCTGTAGACTGTGTAGTTAGTGTTTGTGGAGTTCGCTGCGTAGTTGTGAAACGAAGTGTGGTTGTGAAGTGTTAGGCTTGATTTTGTAGTTTTGTGGACTGTGCTGTGAAGTATAGGCGTGAGATGGATGCCGTAGATGTGATACGGCGGGTTGTGTGAAGAGAATACGCGTGTAGCGTATTCTGTGTAATGCAGCGACGCGCCGCGCGACATGCGCTGTAGTGATGTGGGTCGTAGAAGGAAGGGAGTACGCATGTAGTGTACTCCGTGTGGTATGGCGATGCATCGTGTGATGTGCATCGTGTTGATGAGTGTTGTAGCGAAGGAAGTACGCGTAGCGCGTACTCCGTGTCGCGTAGCGATGCACCGTGAGACGTGTATCGCAGTGATGGGTTTTGTAGTGTGAATGGAAGAGAGTTCACGTGAGTGTACTCTGTACTAAGTCGTGATACACCGGATGGCGTGTCACGAAGGGTTGAATGGCGTAGCAGAGAAGTGTGGAGCGTATGGTGTAATGTTGGGAAACTGTATGACAGTGTCCCGAAGCAGTGATGATATGGATTATAGTCCGGGATGACTGGTGTCATCTTGTGGTTGACTATGGCTAAGAGTATATGGATTGAGAAATGAGTTGTTTGTTTGGTTGTTATTGATAATTTTAATGAACTTGTTTTAGTGCAAAGGCTTTCTGAAGTCAATTTATCTCTTCCGAGTATAGTGAAACCTCAAGTTGGCCGTGGTGTTGCAAGTGCTTACAATATGGCAATTGAGTTCAGAAGTGAAAATCTTAAGGACTTGAGTGTTCCTCTTCCAGCTGTTGTGCAGTTCCTCGTGTCTCGCGCTCTATTCTCATAGAACGCGACGATCGAGGTAAGTTAGCCTCTAACTTACTATCAGTTTATTGTGTATGTGTGATGGGTAAGAGAACTACAATTTATGTATGTATGTTATCGTATATGCCATGTCATGCTATGTCATTACATGTTTATCTGTTACGTATGATTTAATCTCTCATGAATAATTATCTGTTATATAATCTTTTCTGTCATACAATGATGTATGTTATAAGTATGCCATGTTAAGTATGCCATATGATACATGTATGCCATGAAATGTTTATGATTAAATCATATTATGCCATTTACAAGTATACGCCATGTTAGAAAAGTATATGATATTAAATAATATCACATGCATTAAGAAAGATAAGACATGTTATGTTATAATAATGCGTGGGGCCACAACAACTGTGGAGTACGTATTATATTTATGTTATTTATAATGCGTGGGGCCACAACAACTGTGGAGTACGTATTATATTTTATGTTATTTATAATGCGTGGGGCCACAACAACTGTGGAGTACGTATTATATTTTATGTTACTTATAATGCGTGGGGCCACAACAACTGTGGAGTACGTATTATATTTATGTTACTTATAATGCGTGGGGCCACAACAACTGTGGAGTACGTATTATATTTATGTTATGTTATTTATAATGCGTGGGGCCACAACAACTGTGGAGTACGTATTATATTTTATGTTATGTTACTTATAATGCGTGGGGCCACAACAACTGTGGAGTACGTATTATATTTATGTTACTTATAATGCGTGGGGCCACAACAACTGTGGAGTACGTATTATATTTATGTTATGTTACTTATAATGCGTGGGGCCACAACAACTGTGGAGTACGTATTATATTTATGTTATGTTATTTATAATGCGTGGGGCCACAACAACTGTGGAGTACGTATTATATCTTATGTTATGTTACTTATAATGCGTGGGGCCACAACAACTGTGGAGTACGTATTATATTTATGTTACTTATAATGCGTGGGGCCACAACAACTGTGGAGTACGTATTATATTTATGTTATGTTACTTATAATGCGTGGGGCCACAACAACTGTGGAGTACGTATTATATTTATGTTATGTTATTTATAATGCGTGGGGCCACAACAACTGTGGAGTACGTATTATATCTTATGTTATGTTACTTATAATGCGTGGGGCCACAACAACTGTGGAGTACGTATTATATTTATGTTACTTATAATGCGTGGGGCCACAACAACTGTGGAGTACGTATTATATTTATGTTATGTTACTTATAATGCGTGGGGCCACAACAACTGTGGAGTACGTATTATATTTATGTTATGTTATTTATAATGCGTGGGGCCACAACAACTGTGGAGTACGTATTATATCTTATGTTATGTTACTTATAATGCGTGGGGCCACAACAACTGTGGAGTACGTATTATATTTATGTTACTTATAATGCGTGGGGCCACAACAACTGTGGAGTACGTATTATATTTATGTTATGTTACTTATAATGCGTGGGGCCACAACAACTGTGGAGTACGTATTATATTTATGTTACTTATAATGCGTGGGGCCACAACAACTGTGGAGTACGTATTATATTTTATGTTACATGAAGTATGGGGCCACAACAACTGTGGAGCATACACTACATGAGACACAGCAATTGTGACATGTAGAATACGTGGGGCCACAACAACTGTGGAGTACGTATTATATTTTATGTTATGTGAATTCATGGGGCCACAACAACTGTGGAGCATGAAGTATGGGGCCACAACAACTGTGGAGCATACACTACATGAGACACAGCAATTGTGACATGTAGAATACGTGGGGCCACAACAACTGTGGAGTACGTATTATGTTTTATGTTACTTGAATACGTGGGGCCACAACAACTGTGGAGTACGTATTAATGCACGTTATTAATCAAGACAATTAAATAAGATTCCAAGTTTATGTTAAGTCAAGTTTCAGATCAAGTTCATGTTATGTTATGCTCACGTACATGTTATGTTCATGTTCATGTTATGTTCCAAGTTCATGTTCACATCATGTTATGTTCACGTTTATGATACGTTCAAGCTCACGTTCATGTTATGTTATGTTCATGTCCATGTTATGTTTCACGTTCATGTTATGTTGATTGTTCATGTTATGTTTTAAGCTTAAGTTCATGCCATGTTAAGTCAAGTTCAGTTCACGCTTAAGTTCTGGTTAAGTCATGCTATATGTCAAGTTATACTATGTTTATGTATGACTATAATTATGCATTTATGCTTTTACTGCCATGCATGCATTTTTAACCTGTGTATAAGTTTTATGTTAACTTACTGAGATTTGTAATCAAATCTCACTGTGGTAGTCCCAACTACCATTCCCCCCGAATGGTAGATCTTGTTACAGGACCCAAAGGAGAATTGGAATCTGACCAACTGAATACGGTCGACTAGGCCACGGTGCGATGTTGATGATGGTATAGTATTTAACTTAGGTTAATACTTGTACTTTTGGAGTTGTATCTCAAGTATTCTTTTGATCACAACCATTTTAGACTAGTGTGGTGATCACGGCTTTTTAGTATGCCTTTATGTATGAATTATGTTTCAAGTATTTGGGATATATTTAGTTGGTGCATAGTATTGCTAAAGAAAAAGATTATCCGCTGCGAATATTGCATAATGTTAGATGCATGTTAGGAACATTGCATCTTATATGTCATGAACGGGGGCAGGTAACCTTGTGTTGCATGTCTCGACGCTTCAAATGTCCGTTCAATCCCAAGCGGAATTTGGGGGCGTCACACTACGTATGGAAAGCTCTTTTCAGCATGCACATCATGGTCACTACACTACTCCTGGTCGTCCCTGTCTCGAAATTAGCCTTATTCCCCTTTGAATTGTCGTCTAAAGTTATTTTTTTTCTTTTCATGGTAATATTTCACTTTCTCTTTTGAGAGAGAATTTTTATTTTTGATTTGGGGCTAGATTTTGGCGGGATATTTATTTTATTCCACATTTTGGTTGGCTTGTAGGATTCATAAAGGACTTCTAGAATTTTATGATCTATAAACTCTAATCTCCGATTTTATCTTAGAGTTCTCTCTATTTATATTATATTTTAATCTCAATCCCTAGTTTCGGTTATTTAGCCAGTTGCCAGAATTGGTAATTTTATGATCTATACACTTCCAACTGGTTTACAACTAAGGTAATATCATTTTATCATTAATAAAATTGATAAAATTATATTATTATTATTATTATTATTATTATTATATTTTACATATTTTTTTAACATTTTTAACCATTAAAAATTTTTTTAAATATATATAATTTTATTAGGAGTCACTTCTTTACTTACTACTAACTAAAATAAATAAATAAAAATAAATAAAATACCCTAATAGTGACTTTAAAAAATAATAATGAGGAGGTTAAGTAATATTTTATTTTAAAAAATTATAAAATAAATTTACATAATTTTTTATTAGTTTTTTAATTTTTTTTAAAACCCAAATTGTGAACTGGTTGTCAACCAGTGGCAAGACTATCATTATTCATGTACATATATAATTGCTCAGTCTGTTAAATTCCTATGACAAGGAAAATACGTATTTGAGGCATCTATTTTTTTCCTTTGCTATCCTTTTTCAGGTGCTTATAGTAATTAAAAACTGGCATTTGGACATACTGCCAGAGGCCGAGGCAAACCACCGCCATTGAATCCATATGCTGCCCACCATTTGAGTCACCCATCCCTCTCTAATGATGAAATCATTAGTGGTTGTTGTGGCACTGGAATCAGCATATATAGACCCATGTGGGGCACCTAATCATGTAACTCCTTATGGATTCTCAAATGGCTACAAAAATATAGCAACATATATTATGTATATTATATACGTGTGAATGTAAAAGGTAATGTGATCAATAATGTGGGATTTGAGTCCTTTTTCCCTAGGAACTTGCTCTTCCACGTGCCTTCCAGCTCCCCACCATGTTAAACGATTTGAATTATTAACCTTTAATTGCAGAAGCTTTTAAATATGTATTAGTTGTATAGGATTCTTGTATTTTTAAATTTTAAATAATTGCATGAGCCAGAGGTGTGCATGTGGAGGATTAGGAAGGAAATGACATTGTTTATGGGAAAGAATGGTGTCTGGTGGGCACAGACAATGATTGTCTGAAAACATCTCTCTCAATAGGACCCATTTTCTGTTTCTCTATTTCGTGGAGAAAGTTCTAAGTTGTCTGAAGTTTTTTATAAACTTTATCGACCTTGTAACGTGATGATATTCTCTTCTGTCCAATTCATTATTGGTTGGTTCGAGGTAAACTTGAACTAAAAACTGAATTACTGTTAGGTGGTCTTGGGCCTCACTCAACCTCAAAAGCTAGTTTATGAGGTGAGGCTTTCCCTACACTTATAAATAAACCACCAGCCCCTTCCACAACTGATATGGGACAACCCAACAATTATCTCTATTATAAGCATTAATTTCCTTGGGCAACAATGGCAATTGGTTTACACCTATTTTCTCATTTTCTTTTCTTTTTTTCCTATGTATTGAGCAGTAATGACTGCACCTAATGATGCTTATGCATTAACCACAAGGATTATGCATCAAGAAAGAGAACCTAATTAGAGACCCAGATGCTGAAGAAAAGGATTAGAAAGAAGATTTCCTTTAAGGTGGACTATATGGTTCATTGTACTATGAGTAAAAGAGAATAGTGTGTGAGGCAAGTAAAATGAAAGGATGAAGCATGGCATTGCAGTCCATGTAGTTACAGTACCTTTTCAAATAAAAGTAAGGTGGGGATGTTACCCAATTTACTCTTGAAAATGAGTTTCTAATAAAAAAATGAAGGTAAATGCAGGGAGGCAAGTTAATTTTCCCTTCAAAATTAAGAAATCAAAATGACAATAAATAAAAAAATAGCATTTTCATTTGTTAATCACCCCACTTGGGTTGACCATGATAAAATTATAAGAACACAAGTACAATGATCAGTAGTGGAACTGTAAACACATTCTCTCCATGTTTTAATGTCTAGGAGATTTCCAATAAGTCCAAAGCTTGACAGTCATTAGATGCAGATCATTAGCTGGTGCAGATCCCAAGAACCCACGAATACATGATAATATAATCTCCACTTGCTATTAATTATCACAAGCTAACTCTCTCTCTCTCTCTCTCTCTGTCTCTCTCTCTCTCATAAGTTCATAACTCCCTGCTACGACATTCTTACTCCTTTGCACAAAGGAAAAAATAATGACATACAACTGAGAGGATCGAAACCAAAAGAGCAGCAAAATGCAAACCCACTTACTTTTCTTCTGCTGTTGCATTGGCCTCTCTCTTGCTCTTGCTGAGGGAGCTCAAACCACGCCAAATGATGAATTCTTAACCTTAATATCAATAAAAGCTGTTCTTATCGATCCTTCAGACAGCCTGAAGGATTGGCGAATGCCAAACAGAACGCTTGAGAAAGGTTCGGTACTGCATTGTAACTGGAGAGGAGTCATGTGCAACTTCAAAGGCCTCGTGGAGAAGCTTGATCTCTCCAACATGAATCTCAGCGGCAGTGTTTCAGATTACATTCAAGGCCTGCATAGTCTTTCTTCTTTCAACATTAGCTGTAATGGGTTTGCCTCATCTTTGCCAAAGTCACTATCCAATCTTACTTCACTGAAGAGCATTGATGTAAGTCAGAATTCCTTCATTGGCAGCTTCCCCACGGGTCTTGGAATGGCCTCAGGACTGACTTCAGTTAATGCATCAAGCAATAATTTCTCCGGTTTTCTTCCAGAGGATCTTGGAAATGCCACATTACTTGAGATCCTTGATTTTAGAGGGAGCTTCTTTGAAGGATCAATCCCTTCATCTTTCAAGAATTTGCAGAAACTGAATTTCCTCGGCCTTTCCGGCAATAATTTCACCGGAAAGATTCCACGAGAACTCGGGCAACTTTCTTCCTTAGAGACAATAATTCTTGGGTACAACGAATTTAAAGGTGAAATCCCGGTGGAGTTAGGCAACCTTACAAATCTTCAGTATCTTGACTTGGCTGTCGGAAGTCTCAGTGGCCAGATTCCACCTGAATTGGGTAGGCTAAAAAAACTTACCACGATATATTTGTATAAAAACAACTTTGCAGGAAAGATTCCCCCAGAAATTGGAAACATCACATCGCTAGTTTTTCTGGATCTTTCCGATAATCAGATCTCAGGACAGATTCCAGCCGAGCTAGCAGAATTGAAGAACTTGCAGCTCTTGAATCTAATGTGCAATCACCTGTCTGGTCATATTCCAAGCAAGCTTGGTGAGTTGACTAAATTAGAGGTACTTGAACTATGGCAGAACTCTTTGACAGGTCCTTTGCCAACAAATCTTGGAGAAAACTCCCCCATGCAATGGTTAGACGTGTCATCAAATTCATTGTCAGGTGAGATTCCACAAGGTTTGTGTAATTCAGGCAATCTCACTAAACTCATCCTTTTCAACAACTCCTTTTCCGGCCCCATCCCAATTGGTCTTGCAAAATGTAAGTCACTAGTACGTGTCCGAATGCAAAATAATGACATTTCCGGGACCATTCCTTTTGGTTTGGGAGATCTTCCAATGCTTCAAAGGCTGGAATTGGCAAACAACAATCTCAGTGGCCAAATCCCAGAAGATATTGCCTCCTCTGTATCGCTTTCTTTCATTGATATCTCCTCGAACCACCTCGAATCATATCTTCCTTTCACCATTCTCTCTATTCCTAATCTACAAATCTTCATCGTTTCCAGCAACAATCTGGAAGGTCCTATCCCAGAACAGTTCCAAGACTGCCCATCACTTTCTATGCTCGATCTTTCAAGCAACCATTTCTCAGGAAAAATTCCGGCAGGAATTGCTTCGTGTCTAAAGCTAGTGAATCTAAATCTTCGAAGCAACCAGTTTACAGAAGGAATTCCCAAAGCACTTGCAGCCATGCCATCACTAGCTATTCTTGATCTGTCCAACAATTCTCTTGTTGGTCGGATACCCGAAAATTTTGGAAGCTCACCCGCCCTGGAAATGGTCAACCTCTCATTCAACAAACTCGAGGGTCCAGTCCCCTCAAATGGTATGTTGATGACGATCAATCCTAACGATCTAATGGGCAATGCCGGTCTCTGTGGTGGAGTACTTCCACCATGTTCTCGAACTTTTGCTGCACCACCAGGACCAAAAAACATGCATTTAAAACACATCCTAGTGGGATTTATTGTAGGGATTTCTATAATTCTGTCTCTTGGAATAGCTTTGTTCACTGGACGATGGCTATTTAGAAGATGGTATTTATATAACAGTTTCTTTGATGACTTGTTCTTGAAGAGCATTGAACAATGGCCTTGGAGGCTAGTTGCATTCCAGAGGGTCAGTTTCACCAGCAGCGACATACTAGCTTGCATTAAAGAATCAAACCTAATCGGTGTTGGCGGAACTGGTGTAGTGTACAAGGCTGAAACTCATCGGCCAAATGCAGTTGCTGTCAAGAAGCTATGGAGGTCAGGGTCGGACATTGAAAACAGCGATGATCTCTTGGGAGAGGTGAACCTTCTTGGGAGGCTTCGACATCGGAACATTGTAAGGCTTTTAGGGTATCTTCACAATGAAACTGACATTATGATGATATATGAGTACATGCCAAATGGGAATTTGGAGACAGCACTCCACAGTAAAGAAGCTACAAAGTTGTTGGTGGATTGGGTTACCCGATACAACATAGCAGTCGGGGTTGCACAAGGGCTGAAATACCTCCATCACGACTGCTGCCCGCCAGTAATCCACCGGGATATCAAGTGCAACAACATACTACTTGATGCCAGTCTCGAGGCAAGGATAGCGGATTTTGGGTTGGCAAGGATGATGGTTCATAAGAATGAGACTGTTTCTGGGGTGGCTGGATCTTATGGGTATATTGCACCTGGTTAGTCACCTTCTACGCTTCTTATATCAATGATCTATTTGATTGTAGTAACAATTGTTTTGCTAAACAAGTTATGGTTGGAAGATAGGAATGAATAGATCAACTAACGTTTGATGTCAACCAATTCCAAAATTCTGGAATAACCTTACAACAGTAAACTACCAGAAGTTCTGAAAAGCGCTAGAAATTCTCACGTTTTTATTTCTTTGACGAGTACTAGAAATTCTAATATGTTTGTTTGCACAATATTTCCCTTTCCTCTTAAATGACAGAATACGGATATACTCTGAAGGTCAACGAGAAGACAGACATATATAGTTTTGGTGTCATACTTTTGGAGCTTCTGACTGGGAAAATGCCTTTAGATCCAGCATTTGGAGAACCGATCGATATTGTCCAATGGGTTCGCAGGAAGATTGGAAACAGCAGAAGCTTAGAAGAAACATTGGATCCCAACATAGCTGGTGAATGCAAACATGTCCAAGAAGAGATGCTTCTCGTCCTTCGAATAGCACTTCTTTGTACTGCAAAACTCCCCAAGGACAGACCGTCTATGAGGGACATTGTAACGATGCTTGGAGAGGCAAAGCCGAGAAGAAAGAGCATTTGTCAAAATGGGGTACACGATAGTAGAAAAGAGAAGCCAATCTTTAGCACCTCGCCTGTAATAGGTCTTATGTAGGAACAATCTCCGCAGTCGGCTGCTTTCGAGTAAATATTCTCTGAAATTATTTTTATTATTGTTATATTGTTGGGATTATTTTTAGATTTCAAGCTGTAATTTGCACCTATCAAGAAGAATAATGGTCATTCAAACAATTTTATCTCAAATGCTTAATTTTCTAATTTGATTTCATTTATGTTATCAACTGCTTGATATTGCCACTACAATATCTCTATTTCACAGGCCAACAAGCAAAGTATGCATGGCATGTCGATCCAAAATCCAATTAATTTTTAGAGTAATGTTATGTATAGTCATAGAGTGCACAAATGTCATGTAGTCTTTAGAAAAAAGTGAGGTCCACTATTAAAAAAATTAATTTTTTTTTCATATGGATCTCATATTTATTCACTTTTTTCAAAGTGATTGTACAGCACTTGCAAACTCATAACTGCAACTATGATTTCTCTAATTTCTTATTTCCTTGAATGATAGATAATATGTGCTTCCTTCAACCTTTTTGTTCTCCCCAAGTCTTTTGCAGCTATAGGTTAGAAAAATTAAAATTTTCACGGCCAAACTAAAAGAGCCAACCAAACCTATAAATATAGTATAAAACAGGTCACATTCCTGTTTTCAGTGCTAATAGGGTTAGTTCACCGCCTAGAATAGTATTTTTTCAAGGTAACTAAGAATATAATTCTCAAGTAGTGGACAAATTATGGTACTGAATTCATAAACAGAATAGTGTAGACCATTGGATGATGGTGTAAGTTACCAATCAATACTCAAGTCAATATATACATAGATATTCATAAACATCATCATAAAACGAAGATAGGCTTTTAATTTGTTTAACTCCATTACACCACCCTATATTACAAATCCAGTAAGAAAAACATAACAAGCAAAATTGAAATTGAGAAAAGCACGCGGAAGGCTTGCAACCCATTACAAAGGCAAAATACGATGGCAGAGAAGGAAAAATGGTACCTCTTCCAAACCCAAAACTACTTTGTGTCTAATTATTTTACATTTTATCTCTCTTATGCTAAAAATGAATGAATAAAATGTAACATTGTAACTAGGGAACCTATTCTGAAACACAAAATAGTCCATCCAAAACTAAGATTCACCTTAAAATCTACAGCCGGTATCTCCTATAGAACTGCATATTTAATTGAGACTAGGCTTATCTTAAAAGAGCGGTACCCGTTGCATTCCCACCATCAAGAAAGCCGCTAGACAATGGCTGGGGTAAAAGAAAAAAAAGAAGGAAAAATGTGAGAAAGTGACAGAAGCCCAGTCCATGACATGGATGAAACGAAAATACTCAACTTGTACCAAAAACCCTTATGCATTAACCCTCAGAAATCAAGTAGATATAATTTCCAATTCACATCGACTGTTAAATGGAGAATAGATCAATTACAGTCGTGAAATTATCATTGCTGGTTGTCTCTGGGTTTTTTCCAAAGACCCAGGATCATTTTATACAATCACCAGGGTAAGGATTCATTATCAAAGAGAGGGCTTAGAGGGGATAAAATTATCATCTTTTGTTCAGAGATGTATGTTTATTGTTAATTACAAAGTGTTGATAAAACTAAAACCATTTTGGAACTATGGAAATCTGACAGTCTTTTCCCCCAAATTATCAGGCATCATTTATCAAAGAACACAATTTACCTTCAATTTCATTCAAGGTTTTCAAATCCTTTTGGTCTGAAAGTATGGATTATTCTCACTAATAGATAGTCCCATAATTTTAAAGTGATTAAATGTTGAAATCACGTTCAAGACTAATGGAATGATTTAAGATATAAAGAAACTCTACTTGGTGTAATTTCTGTAGGGCAGAGGACCACACATAACCTGAATCAAGTTAGTTCTTTTTTAACATCTAGAAGCTACATGGGAGACAGTACTCCAGATGCTGTGAAGCTAATATGAATGCACTCCAACAAGAACATCGCCTAAAGCATCAGCAACTAGGATAAATAAACATTTTAACCATAAATTACAAAATATTCTAATGATAAACCCTAATATGTAAAAATTGCACAAAATGGAGAAATAATCAATTATTGGCAGGCATACCTCTCTATTATAAGAACTTGAAAGAAAAAATGGTTCCTTCTCCTGAATCCCACCATATTCTTCAACTATTCTTTCCAAATCCTGCTTAGTACAGAGTACATCATATTATTGAAGATATTTATATGTCATCAGTTATTACCAAAAATATTACATTTCAATAAGAGGGGGCGGGGTGGGGACTAACAGTTTATAAATTCATGCATGTTTGAATGCTCAAGATATTCATGAATTCCATTTTCTGAACCTAAACAAACCCAACCAGTGTTTATCATGGTAGATCATGATCCTTTTTTCTTTTTTTTTGGTGAGTGTGTGTGTGTGTAAGAGAGAGAGAGAGAGAGATCTGAATTAAACCGCAAGTAAACTCAGATAAGTACAATAACATTACTTCGAAGTTAAAAAAAATGACTGTAATTGAGATGTATTGAACAACTCAGATTCCACCTGATTGAGTTCAATTAAAGACATTATGTACAAGAGTTATATGTATTTTGATGCTGTAACAACGAGCGGGTGGAGAAGAATTATCTGAAATCCCAAATCTGCATTATCTGGTAAGAGTTTGAGGTAGCCTGCTATTATTTGCTAGTTCATAATTTTCCTATTTGTGTTTTGGGTAATTTTTAATTAAGATATAATTAAGATGACCTCGGCATTCACAAGGGTCTTCTTATCAGATTCATGGCACTAACTTTATATTGGCAGGCAAACTAAAAACTTCAAATAATGACACCTGACGACGTGATAGTCAGAAGAAGTCCCTTCTTGAGGAGTTGAGGGGCTTAGAGGGTAGGGAGGAGATTGGGGTACATGTGGCATTTTTGAGAAAAAAAAAATAAAAAATCAGATTGCTTCTTATCTTGAGATGGTGATTTTGATGGAGGAAATCTAGTGGAGGCAAAAATCTCGGGCTTTTTGGTCAAAAGAAGGGGATAATTGCACTGCGCTCTTCCACTGGGTAGCCAATTCACATTGGAGGAACAATACCTTTAAGATACTTCACATTAATGGTCTTGCTCTTTGGGATCACTCTGAGATCAAGGATCACATTGGCCACCATCCTGAAAGAATCCTCATGAAACAATTTAATTAGAGGCCTAAACTTGATGATTTAGCTTTTAAGCCTATTGATATCCCGAGTGCAACTGGTCGGATAGACTGTTCGAAAAGTATGAGGTTCTACAAGTGATAAGAGTGATGGCAAGCTCTTAAACCAGATGGTTTCCCCATGGCTTTATTTCAGGATTGTTGGGACATTGTTTGGGAGGATGTCTCGAGGGGAAAAGCTGTAATGCGACTCTTATTGCACTTGTCCCAAAGAGGGCTGGTGCTTCCGAGTAAATTATTATCATCCCCTTTAGCCTTGTGAATGGGTTGTATAAGTTCATATCTAAAGTTCTTGCCAACCATATGAGCATAGTCATGTAGAAGATTATTTCCAAGCCTCAAAATGCCTTCGTCAAGGGGAGGCAAATTTTGGCCTTAGTGCTCATTGCCAATGAATGTTTAGAGAGTAGAATCAATAAGGGAATGCCAGATACTTTATGCAAGTTGGATATGGAGAAGGCTTATGGACATCTAAATTAGGAACTTTTGTATTATTGTTTGGGAAGTGTGATTTTGAGGAGATATGGTGTTCTTAGATAAAGCATTGTGTTTCCACAACTCGTTTTTCAGTCTTGGTGAATGGCTCTTTGATTGGATTCTTTAACAGCCCCATGGGTCGAGACAAGGGGATCAATTGTCTCATTTTCAATTTGTCATTATTACGGATACTTTCAATAGAATGTCAAAGGCCACTATTGGTGGTGGATTTATTACATGTTTTTTGGTTGGAAGTACTTATTGTGACACTATCAATATTTCTCACCTTATTTTTGCAGATGATTTGCTTTTCTGCAAGACGGACCATGGCCAAATTCGACCATTAAGGGGAGGCATAGTGGAGGGTTGCTTGGATTGCTTCCCTTGCCAAAAGCATGACCATAGATAATCTGAGGAATCACTGCCTTCTTGTCATTGATTGGCTACATGTGTAAGCAAAATGGTGAAACTGTGGACCATCTATTACTTCGTTGTGAGGTGGCTAGGGTCTTATGGGATGATACATTCAGCAGGATCGAATTTGCATGGGTACTGCCAAGAACGGTGATGAATCTTCTTGCTTGTTGGAGAGGTCTTCAGGGTAATCCCCAAATTGCCTCAGTGCAGAAAATGATTCCCATGTCTTGTGGTGTGCATTTGGATGGAAAGCTTTGAAGATTGAGAACATTCTTTGGGTGAACTTAAAAGATTCTCTTCCAACCTGTAGTTAGGTTTCTTTCTTCTTCTTCTTTTTTTTCTTTTTTTTTTTATTTTTTATTTTTCCCTTCCTTTGATTAGCACTAGATGTCCGAGAACAAAGTCCCGACTAATCCCAGGGGTGCACAGGACATCATCAAAGAGTTTCCCGTATGTCCACCTTGGGTAATCAAGGAGAAGTTCCCCAGTCTGATGGACCCTAGACATTGTTTGCACCCTAGAGGAATCGATCCTTATACCTAGAAAAGGAGCATACCACCACGACCAAGGCTTTTATCACTTGAGCCAACCCCTAGGGATTGGTGTTCTCTTTTTATACTTCCTGTATGCTTAGACTATGCCTACTTGTTTTGATAAAATTTTATTTCTAACTATAAAATAAAAAATAAAAAATAATTAAGGCTTGCAATGTAGGGCCAGGATTTATTAGACCAGGGCTGGAATTCTTTTTTCTTTTAGGGTGTAAGGAGTTCTAATGTTTGAGAACATTGAGGATTATTGAGAATACACAGCTGAAAGCTTTGTTTGATTTCCTTGCCTCTCCCTCTCCTGTTTTGTTTCTTGCTGATTCATCTTCTACTTGCCCTTAATATTCTCAATGTGTGAACTACAGATTTAGATAGAATAAGATGCAGAATACTCTTATAGCCTAATAAGACAGCACAAAAATCACCAATTAAAAAAAAAAAAAGGAGCAAAAAAACAGCACAAAAATCTCTGGCTTGCTCTGATATCAATTTGATGCACATCTTTCAGAAAGTGAGACGAAGAGGGAAGAGGGGTTGTCACCGGCCAGGCACGACGATGGAGATGGTACTGTCCATGGCGGCTAGGTTGGAAGGAAGCTTGCAGAGGGCTCAAGGCAGGAGGATGGCGCGGGAAAGGAAGAGGGAAGGAAAAGAAAGAGAAAAGAGAGAGGGGAGGCGAACTAGGGTTTGTGTGTGTGGTCTAAATAGGGCAAAGACGTAAGTTTTCCAATAAAACAAAGGGACAAAATCGTAAATTTGTGAATAAAACAAAACAAATGACGAGCAAAATGAGATAAAATATGAAAACGAAATTTGGAGAAAATAAACCGTTCATCTGTGTATAGGTTCTTTTATTAATATAAGATATATATATATATATATATATGTATGCATATATATAATATAGCATGCACCAAGAAAAGTGGAAATTTTGAGAGCAGATGCCAACGATTCTTGAGCATAGCTTCTGTGTTCCACAGATTCACTTGCTTTAAACCCAAGCTTCCAAGGCTTATTAGAGCTCTCTTCAAGCATCTTGCAGCTAGACCAATTGGTACTTCTTGAAGTCCCTCAGAAATATGTTCACAAATACTTAAAACAATAGACTCGTAGAAATTCAACAAGTGCAAGAACCATAGCAGAAATGTTAAGCATGATAATATAGGCAGTTTCAGGATAATGATTATTTACCTTTCTAGTCAGGATTTCAAATTCAACCAACTCCTCAACAATCTTTTCAAGAACTCGATGATTCTTCTGAAGCATTTCTTTGGCTTTATAATATGCTAAATCGTACATCTATAAAAATAAAAAACGCTTATCAGAGGTTGTGAATCAATCTTACCGCAAATACTCATTTTTATGGCTGGTGTTTGGTGTGCCACATACTCCCTTTGTCCCACAACAAATGTCTTCATAGAACTCAAAAAGAAAAATTTGAGAGGCATGTGATACTTTGGCACAAATATATTTATTTTTTACACCCTTAAAATCAAAACCTTTAACGATTGGTGCTTTGACATTTCCAATTTCAAAATCAGGGATAAAATGGAAGTGGAAATTTGGTAGTCACTTTTGCATTTTTTTAATGCAAGGAATTTCGGAGATTGTGCAAACTCAACAGGTCTTTTATCCAGTTAAACCACGAACCCATTTAACTTGCCCACATTACACAGAGCAGGTAATTCACCAACTTTTTACCAATGGGACATGGCCCCTAAAAATTGTTTGCTCCCAAGGCTTCAAATTAGACTTGGGGTGAGCATAACCCATGACAACATACACTTACCTTTTCAACTTTAGCTGCCATCTCAAACTCATGGTTGTCGCCCATGCTTAAAGCTGTAACCTATGGCAATAAGAACATGAACAGTCAATCACTACACCACCAAACCTGTAAGAACCTTGAAAAAGAAGCATTATTGAAAATGAACTTGAATTTTTCAAAAGATTCCAGAGCTATGATGTTTACAATGAAGTTGTCAATATTGCCTCTATCAACCACTATCAATGCGCTCAAAAAAACTACAATGAAAAAACTAGAGAACACCACTGCTCATCAACATGTTCTCCATTGGATGTCAACCAGGGTCATCTCAGTTCATGATAAATTTGGGCAACCTCTCAGCACCAGAATCCACCATCTTTCATGTGTTACTACGAGTAACCATCATCACCACCCAGTTGTCAACACCCGCCAAAGAACATCACATGCATTACCAGGAATTATCACTTCTCAAAGTTGTCTTTGCTCGCAACAAGAAAAGAAGAGGTACCAGAACCAATAGAAAAAGTCATGGATATCTACTTCTATCTTCAAGAACTACAGACCACAATTACTTGCATTTTTTTTCCAAAACAAAAGGAGCATGCACTCAACATATATCTGATTCCCCCCGCCAAAAAGAAATTAAATGACATTACCCACTCTCCATCAGCCTCTCTGAGTCTGTCAAAAATCTATACTCCTAAATCAGGCATTACTTATTTTTCTTTTTTAATAAGTAAAAGATAAATATTATTGATCAGAATAAAATAGGCATGGCCCGTGTACACAGGAAGTATACATAAAGCACCTAAGTACATTCTATGAGCGATGAATTAAAGACAAGAAATCATGAACATTGTTCTCCTAAATCAGGCACTACTTAAATGCCCGTACATGACAACCTATCGGATTAAAATACCCTCACATGGAACTTCATCGTGAATCAACCAAAAAAATTAAAAACTTCTGACATAGCTATTGAACCAAAGAATAGAGATTCGTAGATCATTTTTTCCTTTACATTCGTTTTTCTTAGTACTTTATTTCAACTTTTTCAGAGCTTCTCCAATTTAACAGCTTAATTAGGGAGAAGATTCTTCTCAGCATGTTCATCTTCCCACATTGCTTAAATTAAATTCAAAATGGTGTGCTCATCGTATATTCAGCTTGTCTAAAAATAGTATCTTCTTTCTGCATGGAGCAATCCCAGATAAGGTAGCTCCATGTAGTTTAAAAAGTATGATATATCAACGTAGGAGAAGTCTATTTAAAGCAAACAGAATGGAACAGGTAGCTTTGACTTTTCTAAGAAGAAGATATGTTAAGATTATTGTATGTAAGAATGCAAATGTAGTGGCAGAGGGTGTTGTGTGTATAACTGAATCTTGAAGGTGCTCTACAAATATACTTACCCGTAACAGTGATTCAAGCACAATGAAACCACTTATTGTATAAGAATAACTTTTGGGTTTGAAAAAATGACAATACCGCATTGTTATGATAGTAAATTGCAGGACTATCATCAGGCCCCCAGCCATACTGAAGCACCATTCTTGTGGCAATCTGTAGCATCCAAACAAGAAAGAATGAGTTCTATTGGGTTTTTCTCATTCACCAAAAATTAACTTTGGAAGATAATAATAAATAAAATAAAATAAATAAGAAAACAAAAATTGCAGAACCATAATGCTCTGCATGAAACCACCTCTTGTGCCTGGTTTAATTCTGAAGAAGATAGAAAATTCTCTTCCCCAAAAGGAAGTAGAATTCTGGCTGCGATATATGAACCAAAGCAAAATACAAGCTTCTTTTCTAGGTATGACCTAGACTCTGAAGTCCCCATTGCAGAGCCTTCATTTCTCATCTTTGTGATTTTTGTACAGCCAATTCCCTGTAAGGAGGAGAAAATCAGTGCTCATCACAACGCAGTTCCCAAACGATTTGATTACTGACATGTGTCTCCACCAAGATAATTAGATTTCCCCTTTTAAATATCAAAATACAGTTGGAACAAGAGAATTGGGCAATTGACTGCGTACAAAGACATCAAGCCTTGGCTCAGTTCAGAGAAGGGGGTTATTTGGACTCCAAAGCCAATCTAATTGTTAAATCAACAGACATGCTAGTATACTGAATGCCCTCTCGAGCACATTTCACTGGTCTTAAGAATCCATTTTTGATTCATCAAATTTGACCTTATCTGAAGGTGGCTTGCATTAAGGTCGTACCTTCGAAAAGATGTTGGGTTTCTAATATTTCAAAGGAGAATAACCTTTGGAATTTCCATATGCAATTTCTTCTGTTGACATGCACTTTGAATGCATTGGCCAGTTCTCTTCTATTACACGTACACATTATGGACATCTGATTTTGTCTTCACCTCATCTTCCATAAGCAATAAAACAACCAAATATAGCCAGAAAATCCTAAAAGCTTTTAAACAGAAAACAATGCAATTGTTTTATAAGTATATTCCCTGTTATTATATTGCATATGTAAAATTTACTAATACATTAACAGATAAATATCATAAATCATATTATTAAAAATTTGCAACTATAAACAAAAAAAAAAAAAATTATCATTGTTTAGAGAAATATAACATAAAAAACCAAGAAATAATGCTTCCTTTGTCCCAAATGGAGAACCAAAATTTTCTTTTTTAACCCTTCTTTCATCTTTGGCAGTACACAGTTTAGATTCTAGTCCATCACAACAAAAAATGTCAAATTTAAGAAGTCACAATCTTCAGTTTCAGAATTCAGGTTTACCAAAGAGATTTAAATACATAAAAGAAAACAACTTAAATTTTAAAAAATAGCACAAACTTGAGCCGAGATGGAGCAATAAAATATACAGAAATCGCATATTAGAAACACTAGAAACTAGATTTTTCATAGTAAACATCCAACAACACCTGTATCCATCCATAGGCATAAAAATTGCAGAATAGCTAAAATGGAACAAATTAGAGAAATGTAATCATAATAAGACATGAAAATAATACCTGCCAAGACAATGGCTCAAGCCATACATTATCGACTACAGCAAAGTTGGGCAATAGAAGAGCAATAAGAGCACGACCAGCAGCCCAAACAGCATGTGGAAACTTGGCTTCCCTCGTCCACTAGCAATCATTAAACTCAAGTCAGTACAGTGCACAACTGCAGAGGAACAGAAGGAACCTATCTTCCTATATCATTGAGTACGCTCATATAAAAAGCATATAACATATAGAAGCCATGCAATTGACTATTTACAACTAATGTACTAGATTTTTTGTTACCTCAAGAGGAGGGTTTAGAAGTTCTATTCCGTTGCTTATCTGGCCATATGGTTCCATTAGATCAACCACATTCTGCATATCTTCTTTAGTCAATTTCAGTCCAAGATGATTCACCAGCATTTTGCTTAGTTTATTCACAAACTTGGTTTCCCGTAACCATTTGGGGACACTATGACTGAAAGTCTGCAAAAGTTCTAGAAAGTATAATTATTTAGGTAAAGAAAAAGAAAACAAAATTCAGCAAAGAACGAGAAGAGGAAAATTAAACAACTTATGGCATATTAATATAATATATGAAAGGATCGAAGAACAAATAGAGAGAGCTGAAGAAAACATGGAATGATTGACACGATACAGTTATATATATTAAACAATACGAATATTTTTATTTGATATATAGTTGGGACAGATCATAGAAAACAATCATAACTAGATAGCATTTGAAAACTGTTTCTCTGAAAGTAGGGAAAGGATCAGGTTAATTATAAGGGCCATTGGGTGATACTGCCCATGTAAAATAGGCCATATGGATGATACTATCAATGAAATCAATAACATATCACTGTTGAGGGTTTGTGAAGTGTCTTAGATACAACTTAGCTAACACTGATTAAACCCCAAAATTAATTCAAGTTATGTTTGTGATCCGTATTTGTTGTAATCTCAAGCATAGATAATGATTCTCAACTTTCCATTAAACTCCAGAAGTTTAGACCTCTCTTCCCCTAAAATGCAATCTTCAAAATTAACGTCAAGCGAAGATGATGATTCTCAATTTTCCACATTCAGTTCTTTAAAAGTAAAACTTTCTTTCTTCCATTTTCTATTTCTTTCAATCATAGGAAAAAATATCATTAGTTTATTTCAAGAAATTACTCTAGACCACTTATGATAGAAACAATTCAAGTTCTAAAAGGGAACACCAAAATTCACAGTAGATATAATTAATCTACAAAGGAACAAGAAAGGTACTCATTCCATTTCCATGAGTAATATTAACTTATCAAAAATTTCCACCGAGTACTATTAAACAACCAAAGAAAAGAAACTATTAGAAGTCAAATACACCATCAATTGTGTGAAACATAAAATAACTTATATTCATCTAAATTCATAATTACACCAGAAATGATGAAAGCTTTGACTATTTCTTACCGCAAACCAACTACAGTAGCTCATTAGTTCATCTGGATCAAGAAATTTGCTCCTAAAAGCGCTACCCTCCAAGGCCACAGGAACAAGTTTTAGTTCTATAGGCCGTAATAGGGCTGTCTTCTCAGCAACCTAAAGACACAGAATGTCAATGTATCAGGAGAAAATAAACAATATTTATATATATAAATATATTCACACACTTACAAACCC